>JAAGNO010031302.1:0-49519 GCA_033439905.1 Ceryle rudis
GGAGAAATAAGCTGTTCAAGGTGACCTATCAAATAAAAGGAGGGGGGAAAACTGCTACTGCTGACATCATTTCCATCCTCAAATGTAGAGCTGGGTTTGCTGCTAGGGGTCAATGTGAGACAGGCCTTACTGACCCTTTGGGATATTCCTTAAACTCTGGAGCAGGTTTAAGGGCAGCGGTGTGCTGAATGTAAATACTGTATCCTCATCTGTTTAGCAGAGACATTAAACACAGCATACTAAATATATACCTGTATTAATTAATCTGCCACACTGTGAGAAACAAGGTAGGAATCAAAAACAAGTAAAAAATTTGAGCACCTTGAGAAAATGGTGTCTTAATGTAAAAGTAAACACTCCTAAGAAAAAAATATAAATACTTCTGCATTTTCCAATGTTATCAGAGTTGTGGAAATTATTTTATATAACTCTATGTTGAAAAATACTGTTGTCATAGGCTGCTCCTTCATTAGGCAAAGAACCCTTTTTCCCCATACCCAAAGCAAACAAGCTTTTGAGAGAGAGAAACAATTTATAGCAGAGAAGCTGTAGCTGTAAGTAACAGTTCTGCCTTGTTAGTGTAAAAAAAGGTAACATATATGTTAAGAGAAACAGACACCCACACAACAGAAATAAACTAGTGCCTTAAGAAGTGATGCAAACATATCAGATGCTACATACCAAGCATAGGAACAGGTAGTTCAAAATTGTGGAACAGAAATATGACCTTACCCTAGCAGGTTTCTGGACATGCGTGTAACTTAATTTGTGTGAACATGTGTGTGCAGAAGCGCTTGCCCAGGCAGAGTCTGGGTTTGCAGTGCCTCTAGGGCAAAGTAATTGCCATTCTTTGTATGGTGATGCTCAGGGACCACAGCCAGAGCTGTGGGCTCTCTGTGGGTGGGGTGGTAAAACACAATCTGTAGAAGACAGTCCGAGCTGGACTGTTTTGTTGCTAAGTTTTCATCCCTTGACTGAAATCACTGAAATATGTTGACTTACAGAAGTGTGGCACAGGGTTATGAGGCACCTGGGGTCGGTTCAGTAGGGATGGGGACAGGGTTTACAGGACCACTTGGAGCAAGTGAAGTCATGGGGTAGACAGTGACACAAGATAACACAGGAAATCTCTGTGTTATCTAAACAGAAACATATCTTCCTCCTAACCTTGAATAGTACGTTCAGATCTGGTTGCATTACAGTAGAAGGACATGGCAGAAATAGAAGAGATTTAGAGGGCAATGGAAGTTATTAGAGGCAGAGGGGCTACCAAGCAAAGAGGTAATTATAAGGCTTGCCTGACCTAGTTAACTAAGGAGGACACAGGAAAAGATGTTAACATTCTATGACATATGAACTGCTATGGAGAAGCTCAATCAAATGCTTTGGTTTACTCTTCCTTATAATAAAAGAACAAAGGAATATTGAAATTAAAAAGAAAAATAAAACAGATAAAGAGAAACACATTTTCATGCAACATTTATTCAGTCTACAGAAACTGCTGAGGCAGGATGATGCTGTTGCCAATAGCTCAGTTAGGTAATAAAATCGACGAGACGCACATGAAAAGGAGTTCAGTTACACAAACCAGGAAAAAAAGTTACATTATATGAGCAATTAATCAGGCTTCAAGGGAAAAAGAATGATTAAATGCTGGGTACAGGAAGAAATATCTGAGCCTTGAGTTCTTGGAGGCAAAACTTCTCTTAAATTCAGTAGAATTTGGTCTAATTAATGTCTGTATGATTGGCTTCATCGTTCCACCCTCTCCACACAATTGTGTAATTAGGAAAAAGTATATGTAAATAAATACTGTTTGGTGCCTAAACATGGGATTTAGTGCTAAAATCTGTCTCTCTTACTTCCATTCTTTGGGAAAATGTTCTTGCGAAAAAGACAGCTAACACTAGGCTTGACATACCATACTTATCCTGCCCCGTGATGTTCAAGCCAGTTTATGCTAATAGCTTTGATGGTGCCATGCTTTTACAGAACAGTTTTGGGCAAGGATCAAGGTATAAAGTCCTGAGTAGAGTCATGCTAATAGATGAGGCTTCCTGGAGGAATGCAAAGCCACAGGGGTTGTATGGTAAGAGGAGAATATTTATTAGTATGTTTTTGCTCCTGGGCTGCACAAGCTCTGTCATGTTGATATGATACCAACATTTTAATTAGAGAGTTCCAGAATGGCGGCTTTTAGCAGTTATATGCTGTGGTATTATCCTTTTGTTAATATTAAAAAAATGCATTTACAATTACCTACCCGTGATGTGAAATTACATTGGATGAAGTTAGAGCTTCCTGCCTGCAATGTGTTATTAATAGCTAGTCTTAAAAATTATTTTGAAGGGAAAGCCACATTATTCTGTTTTTTCACATAAACCATTACATCAGAAAGACTCTGTCTCATACTGTCTTAGATCTCCTTCATATTACCCTGCTTAAAATTAATTTAAAACCAAAACGATTCATATGTTAAGTATTTTTGAAACTAAAGTTAATATCTGTAAGTCACCTTTAAATTTTTAAGTATTTTTCTCATGCAGATGTCACTCATGCTGGCTGTTTTGCCATGATGATCAGTAGCAATTTAGTTTTATTCATCTAAAAGAAATTTTCAGGACCTCATTTTGCATGTATTTGTGAAATGAATGGGCATGAAAGTTTATGTGATTGCTTGTGTGTAAACAGATTACAAAAGTAAAGTAGCCACAACTGTATTTGATTCATAAACCAAGAAGTGTCGCATTTGATAGGCTGCTTACTTGTATATTGATAGCTGACTACTTCTCCTAGCTCAAAGCCTTTATTATCCTGTTATTGTCTTTCAGGTCAGAGGCTACAGAATAAATTATTGTGATAAATGTCAATAGTTAATTTAACTCCCATTAAAATTTTCTGTCTCGTAAACCTTAAATTAAAGAGTAATGGTATCTCTTTTATTATTCTCCATGGCAGTAAAACCAGCATTACATCTGGCTTTGGTTCCCAGGGAAAGGATGAAGTGACTTGAAAAACTGTTGCAAAAATATAGGGTCAGAGAGTGGTGGCCCTACCGCTTTTCATGATGACCTGACAATGCTGCCCAGCACTCTCGGTAAGCAGGTGGCTGATCGGCTCTGCTGTGTCCCGACCCTGCCCAGTAGCCGATGGCCTCACAGTGCTGCTGGTCTCTTTTGGCACAGGGAGTCACGCAAGTAGTCAAACCTCTCAGAGCTGTTTGAAATTCCCAAAGGGATGGCTGTTAGTTCCAGTCAGCTGTAGTGAACCACGTGGGAGGTTTTCTTCCTTGTTGACACACTGAGAAGGAAAAAAGAACAAATTTTTTTAAATTTTTATTTTTAAATGACATGCATGAGCTAAAGGGCATCTCATTTTACAGCTAACAGAAAATCTCAAATTCATATTGGAGCCCCTTAATTCCTAGTGAAATTCTAACTCCATTCACCGAGGCTGGACTGGAATTAATTTTCATCATCTTTTTTAGCCACTGCCTTTGTGCAGTACCTCTCTCTGTCTTGAAAAACTACATATTCAAGTTCTTTCCTTCTTAAAAGGAAATCACAGACTGGTAGGGGTTGTAAGGGATTTCTGGAGATTGTCTAGTCCACCCCCCTTGCCAAAACAAGTTCACCTAGGGCACATTGCACAGGAACATGTCCAGGTGGGATTAGAATCTCTCCAGAGGAGGAGACTCCACCACCTCTCTGGGTAGCCTGTTCAGTGCTCTGTCACCCTCACAGGAAAGAAGTTTTTCATGAATTAGGAGGAGCTGCTTTTGTTCTAGTTTGTGTCCATTACCTCTTGTCCTGTTGCTGTGACTGGTTTCATCCCCTTGACACCTGTCCTTTACATATTGATAAGTATCCACAAGATCCACTCTGTCTTCTCTAGGCTAAACAGACTCAGATCTGTCAGCTTTCCCTTGTAAGAGACGTGCTCCAAATGCACTCTAAAAGAGTGATCCCTGTGACCTGTGTGGAGTCTGGACTAGAATGTCTGTGCGGAGGGAAGAAATCTATGAAAAAACCCCAAAACTAATGGCAGTTGGAGATGATGGGCAGGGAACCTATTTTCCCATTGGTACTTCTGATTTTGTGACCTTCCTGTAACTATAGCAAATTTGGAGTTTCCAACAGGATGGGAGGTGCTTTTTTTGGTTTAATAGATAACATTTTTGATCTTACTGTTAGGATCTATCTGGTTTTATTGTCAGTCACTTTGAAAACAGGAGGCTAAGCGTGTGAACAAGACATTGTCTAATAATATGTGGCTATTTTTCACTAACAGTTTCACTTGCAGTAGGTACTGTGGAACAGTCATAAGTCCATGATTCAGACTGAAGTCATGAGCTATGACCATAGATCACTTTCCTTGATTAGGAAAGTGCTATATGCTACTGGGTATGCAAACATATAGTGATGGATGTCTGTGTGACTAGCCCTCCCACAAAATGTATGGGAAGAGGTCAACAGTGCTGTTGGCAGCTACAGTCAGATCTTAATATCCTCAATTATAAGCATGTAAAACAAACCCAACAAACACTTAAAAATAAGAAGACAAACAAATTCCAAACAAATAAAAAAAAAAAAGAAAAATGATGAAAATGAAGTGTTAATGAAAGAGCAACAGAGGCTTTCGCTGGCTTTGCAGATGACAAACCCTGACCTGATATTAAATGGCCACTATTAGATAGTCTGTAGTGGTGGTCATCTGTCAGGCTTATGGATTCAAGGACAAAATGGCTGTTTTATGCAAGTGTTCCTCCATCATCTGTTTATGTCGTTAGGTTAGAGATTAAGTATCTTGTTATTAAGTTTTTGAGAAGTTATATTCAGTTGCTGCTAATTGTTGATGGATACAGGTGTTTTTGTTAGAAATTAACTGTCATTCAAAAGGAAATTTAAAGTTATCTTTTATCTATGTTTTTTAATGTGGAAATTAATTTTTTTTTTTTTGTTTTGTTTAAGTGCTTTCAGTCACCTACATTGTCTTAAGGTCTAGTTTGGTTATTTTGCTGGGTTTTTTTCTGCCTATCTGGAGAAATAAATATTAGGCATAGTTGGAATCTTCTTAAGATTTCTGTGTTTAATGTCACATATTGCTGAGAAATTTGAGGATCCTTTGAATCTTTACTGAGTTTGTTTTTTTTTTTTCTTAAAGTATAACAATTAAAAGAAATGGTTGAAAGCTAAGCAATGTTTTTCACTATAGTATCTGTCATATTAGCCAGTAAAGTGAGTTTTACTTTTTACCAAGGAAGATAATTTTGGTAGAACTATCACTCTGTACTAATAATCTGTGAGAAGTTTTTACAAAATTTGATTATCTCCTTGAGGAAATAATAAATAGTTGATGTTACTGGGTTTAACTCAGGGTCATGCAATCTTGATTTTTCCTCTCTGTTGAGCTAGCTCACTTGATAAAACACATGACTTCAGAGATAAAGGCTGAGCAAAAAGAAAGGAATACTGTTGTGAATGGATTAAATGCCAGAGCTTTGCTATTACTGACATTGCGC
Organism: Ceryle rudis; assembly: GCA_033439905.1. Taxonomy (NCBI): domain Eukaryota; kingdom Metazoa; phylum Chordata; class Aves; order Coraciiformes; family Cerylidae; genus Ceryle; species Ceryle rudis. Next base: position 5,522 of record JAAGNO010031302.1, read on the forward strand.
CATTTTTTCGGTGGCTCTGCAAGTGCCCTGTGACAAGGCAAGGTTTCATTTTTCTATCCTCCAAGCCCATGCATTCTTTTTTTTTGTCAGACTGCAGTACGTTTGTGAAATGAGGATGAAGCTCTCAGTGGAGTGTTGGAGCAAATTTGTTTTGTGAATCTGAAAGGTCTGAAAGAGAGGAGCTTTATTTGACTGCCTCCAATGTGTCTCTATTGAGCTGCCAACAGGTCTTTAGTCAGTGTTTTTCCATGTCTTTTTCCATCTCCAGTCTGTTCAGAGGTTCAAGGTAACCAGAGAGCTCCTACTGATGTAATTGATTCATTTTAGAGTCCAGGAAGAGTTGAAGAAAATATCACCAAAAATCCATCCAAGAAAAATAATGACGGGATGTGGAGGAGACAGGTAGGGGACCTTGTTTTCTGCATGTGTGCATCCCATTGGCACCAATGCTTTCTGGATTTTCCTTGCTGTTCAGCGAGAGCCTCACCAGCTGAAGCTCTTCAACTCTTGGAAAGTTTTAGTTCTTGAGTATATTATCTGTGTAGCAGATACAGCAGAACTGATCTCAAAGTGGTAACCTGGTCAGCTGTCTGTGGTTTGGATATATTTATTTATTTAAAATATGCATACAGAAAGAATTCTTATAGGGTGGAAAGAATATCAGTGGATTCAATCATATTTTTTTTCCTGTTTGTTTCAAAATACATCATTATGGTGGTATTAAGTTTTCACGATGCTTTGAATGTTTGATCTGAAAATGAGAAAATTCTCGTAGACTTTGGAATAAAACCAAGTGATACCAGAAGGGGATGAAAATATAGATATTACGGAAATTTTGTGAAATATTTTAATATTGTGGATGAAATATTTTTGAGAGTAACAAGTAGGACTAGGGTTCTCTCAGGGTTTGAGCCTTTCATTTCTAATGTGTCAATTCTTTCTTCCTTAGAAATATACAGGGAAAGTGCTAAGGTAGCTACCTTACTCCACAATCTATTATTTGAAAACAGGCAATTAAGAGAGCAAATAATTTAATGTTAGTTGACAGATCATTATCCTGTAAAACAAAAAGTAAGAAAAGGCAGTAGCCTAAGGAAGTGGTAGCTATATTTGGAGTTGAGGAGGAAAAAAAATATCTTAGCTATAGAGAAGCACGATAATAGCTAGAGGTTAGGCAGAAGAAAGCAGAAAATTGCTGGTACACAAAAAATTTGGACTGTCTCTCACCACTGAAGCTGAGTCAGCTTGAATCTGAACACTAATTGGCACTCATAGGCTGCTCTCTATACTTCTCCTTCATGACCTGGACCTGTCCCAGGTGATGGTATGTGCTGAGTAGCTGAGTGAATGACACCTGCGATGGGCAAATTTGGGCCTCATTTCTCAGAGGGCTGGCTCTTCATTAGGAAAGATATGTTTTGACTGACTGAAAATAGTCATGTCTTGGTGAAGATAAAATAGCTGGCAGATTTAATGTGCTAAGATGAGATTTATACATCCTCTCACTTCAGGAGGATGTGTTGCAGTGAGGGGGTACAGCCTGGAGCATGAGACAAACAGGAATTTCACGAAATTGAAATGGGGAGTTGGACAGTCCCATCAGTAGCCTTGTAAGTCAGAATTTCTTTTTAGAAGTCATTCAGGGCCATCCCAAACCTACAGTCCAACTTCTTGGTTTTCTCAATCCCATAATTCGTAGCATGGGAAAAAACCCCACATTATTTACAGATCTTTTATAATGAAGGAGGAAAGGAATAGGAAATATCTATCCCATGTGTCACACCGCTGCCAGACGTTGTGTGGTGATACGTGTACCACTCTATGAAAACCGTTCCAGCAGGTAACAGCAGTAGCAACAGGAGAGAAATTCCCTAAAACAGGGAAAAGCAGGAAAACAATCTAAGATTTTCTTACAGGAATTTATAATGAGGTCACAGCAAAGACTGGGGTGGAACTATTAACTAATTTTCACTCTAGGCAAAACAGGAAAATGCATTCTATTGTTAATTTTGGGGGGTTAATTTTATGTATAAAAAATTCCAGCTGAACTGTCACTACCTAAAATGCAGTTTGCCACATACTACTTTCTGATTTTTGCTGGCTTTTGATTATAACTAACTCTAGTTAGAATAATAATTTTTCAAAGTATTTTTCTTTCACTTTTTTTTAAGGGAAAGAGCAAAAAACTTTTCATTGAAACAGAAGAAAAGTTTGTTCTTTCTTTTAGTGTTCATTCAGAATGCTTGCCTTTTGTTGAATTTTCTTCTCTCCCAGTAGTAAAGGTTGTCTTTAATTACTATCCATTTCATCATGGCAAATTATTAGGAAGTAAAATTGGTAGTGGTGATTAAAACAAATGTGAAGCATTCTGTATTCTCTCAGAAACCTGGATTCTGAATAGCTTAGAATAATACGCAGTTCTTGAATACTATCTTATTATGAAATATTTAGGGGTATTTTTAACAAATCCTTAGGAGAATAAAGTCACTGCTCTCTTTCTTTATAAAGTGTCCATCCTGCAAAAACATTTGTATAACAGTTTAGTAGCTACTCACAATTTATGAACTAGATAACCTTCTGAGTTTGAAGTGCATTTTTTTAGATATCATTTGGAATTTCTTCTAGGTTCCTGGTTGGGTATCTAGTTATGTGAAATTATTCTATAGACACAGTTAAGTATAAATCTCATTAAAAATTATATCACATACTTCATTTAAAATAAGGGCATGGAATTTCAATGACACATTTGGGCTGAAGAATGTAGATAAATAATAAGCATAGATTTATGAAGGGAAGGCAGCTGGAGAGCAAGTGAAAGATATTTGATTAGTAATGGAACCAGTCCTTCCAAAATCTGAAGGTAGTGTAAATATAATATGGCATTTGTTGAAAAAAAAAAAAAAAAAATGGGAGTGATCTTTTGAGTCAAATAATAGCTGACAAGGCTAGGAGCTTTCAGCAAGACTATTCCTTCTGGTTATGCAGATTTTTTTCTTTTGTATTCTCTGTGTGCACATTTATGACTATCGGAGAAGTCCCAGATTCCAGCAACACCATCTGGCAAGGTTCATCCGCTTATCTGTCCCTCCTTTTGGTCAGATGAGGTCTCTGCTTATGGAGTGTGTACAGGTGCTCTCAGGAAACCACTTGTGCTGGGATTCATCTCACCTGACTTCACATGTCTCTAGGGTCGATGACTGAATCAGAGGCAGTCACCCTAAACTCCCTGTGTAGTCAGAGAAGAGAAGCATGTATTTTTGGCATGTGATTTCCCTGATGCATTTTCAGTTCCTTCTGACCTGTGCCTGGTTTCCTTCCATTGAGTCTAACGGACATCCAGGAGGTTATGCGGAACCAGATGTAGCTATATCCCCTGTGTCAGAGCAATGATGCATTTCTCTACAGCGTATTGACACTTTTGTTGGGTGTTGTCTACCCATATTTCATAAACTGCTTTCTTTCACTAATACAAGAGAGAGAAGTAGAGGAGGGGAGGGATCTTACAACACCAGTTTTGGAAGAAATGAGGTAATCAAAATAGATAGGTAAACAGTTTCCTTGAGAATTTAGTATGAAACTGAAATTTTCAGAACAACTGCCACAGCTTGTGCTGTTTTGCAATGAAGTGCTGCTGCACTCTAACACATTAAAACCGGCTTGGGTCCAAATGAATTCCTACAAGTTTGTTCAACAAATTTTATATTTTTTTATTACATGTTTGTGTGGGAAAAATTTTCTACATGATTTTGGGTTTGCTCAACTGGGAAGTGCAGGTTCAGAGAAGTTCTGAAGTTCAGGGATGAACTATAGCCACAAAACAGGAGACAGAGTTGGGATTACAGATGACTGAAATTTTCTGCTGAGTGGGGGGAAAACAAGGATGCTCTGTACTTTTATTTTCAAGTAATGATAATCAAGACTTCCTTGCTTGTTAATTTGGGAGCTAGAGAATATCTCTCTTTTTTTTTTTTCCCCTCCATTTTTTTCTTTTTTTTTTTTTAAGGGAAAAAAAGGGTACATAAGATAACTTTGCTGAAATACTGTCTCAGTGCTGGAGCTTTCTGAGCTAGTTTAAAATGTAGTACATTGATTAGTATTTTTGTATTTATAAAACTGATATATTAGGCCACATTTTTACCATTTGTGCCTAGAGTGAACCCAGTAGTTTATGCTTGAATTAGACACAGATGGTTTGGTACAGAAATCTGTTACAGCTGGTTCCGCCTGGCTTATGCCAGACTGTTTTTGAAGATGCAGTTCTCTACAGTTCTTCGCTTTTTATCTATCGTATATAAAAATCAATTTCTTGTGTGTTAATTGTATCATGGTTCCATACAAAAACTTTGTAAAACTATAAGCTAATTTAATGTTTATTGTAAATGTAATTCAGAATGATACTCTTGTGTCAAAATTAACTTCACTGCTAGTTTTTCTCCACCATGCCAGAGAAGTATCTGAGCTGTTGATGAATGCCAACATTTCATCAGAGACCTTTGCAGTTTCCTGGAAGCCTTGACTTCTTGCAGGGGAGACCCTCATTTTTTATTAGAAAAACAGGAGAGCATGGTTTAGATCTTTTGGCTCAGCTGCTCTGCAGGGAAAAGCTCGAAAATACTAACTGAATTCCTTCTCAGTGTCAGACACCACAAGACAAAGGGATCCATCATGAGAAAGATATTTTTAAAAGGCATTTGAGGAAGGGGATTGTTTCAGAAAGGGCAAAGGCTAACTAATGAATTTATAATGCCAGGTACTGGCGAGACTGTCTGTGTTCCGGGTCTGAGTTCAGTCTGTACAACTGGAGTCACAGAAATTACTTCTCCCTTTTATCTTGTGTGTGACAGCTAACAATTTAATCTGCTCTGTTTGTTGTGCAGGTTGGATGCTCTTCCTGGTTGGTACATTACAGGAACAAAAAGTGCCTGTGTTTGAGAAACAATTACTCTGATCCTCTGATTGTTCATGTGTTATAAAGCAAGGTAATCTTTCAGATATTGAACAAATGCATTTAGATTCTGAACAGTTTGACGCTCAGCAGTGTGCTGGGTGTTCTGATCACCCAGTTGCAGGCTCATGTTTCATTTGGAGGTCACCTTAACAAAAAGAGGTGTCACAGGAACAATAACTTGGCGTGTCTCTTTGATCAGTTGCTTATGCAAAGTTACTTCCCTTTCAAAGAAAATTCTTGCTGAAGTATGAAGTGTGAGGTTTGCAGAAGACTTGGCTGAGTCAGGGCTGGCTATTGTGTAAAACAGCGCTGAGCTGTCTCTCCTGTTCCTTATCTCTTACACCAGTTTGTAAACTTGAGCAGGAATGAATGAGGGTAGAGGAATGGACTGGAAGGGACAGGAGTTGGATTTTCTTCAGTGCCTTTTGTCCCTGGTGAGATGACTGCAAAATGAGCAGTGTCTTCTCTCCTTTGAGAAAAGGGAGAGATGGTAACTCCTCCTGTAATAAACATGTGTTTCTTTTGAACTCATCCTCACTTCAGTTGCCCCCTTCTCATGGCATCCTTTGTTTTACAGGAGTTTTGTTCTAGTTTGGTTGATGGTGGACAGAGGAGAGGAAATGGGCCCTCATGTCTGGGAGGAAGGACTGTGATGGCAGATGTGTAGCACCACTGGTAGTGATGGTTGTCTGGGTGCCATCAGCTGCTGGTGGCACCGCTGGAAGTTTTAGAGAGCCTGGTGCTCATGGCATTTTACTTTAGTCTAGATGGATGCTTAATCCTCAAAGATGTGCATCAGGATGGCAGCTGAGGCTGTTTCTGACCTCGCCACCTCCTTTCTGAAGCACCTTAAGGGCTGCTGCCACATGAAACAAACCTTTCCCCAGTTACCCCCACTACTCCCTGATTCCCAGCAGAGAACAGCTGCTCATATTAGCTTGCACAGATGTGAGATTGTGAAGGAGTGCAGGCCTCTGTATTCTGTCACACTCTTTTTTTTGGGTTAGGGGCTTTAAAGGTAAGTGTTTCAGCATTCATCCACTGGCTTGTCCTCTCTGCATCTCTTTTTCTTGCTTTTTTGAAGAGTATCACCTTGTATGAAAAGAAGAAATGGACAACTGACCTCATTAGAATTACCACACAAATTGGTGCCGTATCATTTCCTTGTTTATGTTCAGATAAACCTTTTTTTCAGTTGCTTTTATTATTCAGGTGGTGTGAATAAAATTTGACAGTGTAACAGTGCACTCTAGACATGAATAGTGTGCTTTAATGCTAGCGTGGATTCATTAAATAATGAAAAGAGCGTGCTAATCCAAAATCAGAATTGTCATGTTTGCAGTGGCTTGGCTGCTTTGTTGCCTCCATCTCCCTGGCTTTTCAGGGAGTCTTTAAGTCACAGGAAAACTACTTTTACTTGCCCACACCTTGGCTTCACCATTGCTTTGGATTTCTAACCCTGAGGTAGGAATTTGTACATTCATTTGTTCTCATTAGTATGTTTCTGATATAGAGATTAGATATCCACACAGATAGAAAGAGACTCAGCTTTATGCAAAACTATTCCTTGTCCCTGAAGGGTGGTGGATTAATATTGTTTATCTCCTTGGCTGGCACCATCTCTTTCTCCATCTTTTCTCCTCAGATATTGCATTGTCAGATGAGGGAGCGCAGTGGGAGCACCATCAGTCGAGAGCACTTAATACAGATAATTTTGATTTTGTGGATTAACATACAGTGAGTTTAGGGCTATGTATAAAACCAATGAGGCGTGTAGACTGCTAGAGCTTCTGAAGGTCTCAGGATGTGGCTTGATTTTTCTAGAAATGAATCAGTTGGGATATGAGTGTAAATCTGTCTCCTCATCAGTCTCTGTAGTATAGTCCTTTTGCTTCTGAGGAAAATGTTTGACATTTCAGAGAATAAAAGTAATACAAAATGCAGGAAACCTTGTTCTTCATATCGACTGGGGGATATTGCAGATAAAGCAGCAAAACAGTTTACTGATTTGTGCATCTTGTCACATTCATGTTAATTTGTTATCATTTTTGAAGTGGTAATATCCTTAAAATAAGTATAATTGTTTCTGGTTTATTTTTACAAAGCTGTGCTCTGTTCCTCTCTTCAGCTCTTTCACCTCAGGCACGTGGCAGTGGCCAGAGTTGGTTTGTTCATTCAGACATCATCAGTTATGGCCAGGAGAGGCTTCTGACTTAATACAACATATATATTAGTGCTTGATGAAATAGGTAACACTTAGCTGTGTTCAGTAAGCCTCACTCAGTCTCTTAATGAGTCTTTAGGTCAGTAGCCTGCAACAAGGATGGACTGAAATCATGAGACTGGGTTCAGAAGTAGAAAGAGTATTAGGAAACTGAACCTTTAGTTATCTTCCTCACTTGTACAGAGCTCACAAGGAAAGGAGGCCCTGCTGGGGCTGCTTTTCCCACCTACCTCACCAAGAGCAGTTCCGAAATAATTTTTATTGTGTTGTACTTGAAGACAGTGACTGAAAGTCTCTTTGAAAGTACATTTTCTTAAGCAGGGAAAAGACAGTTCTGAAACAGCTTTCCATTTTGGTATTGGTAGGAGATGGGGTTGTTTAATAGTAAAGGTTACTAAACAGGCAACTTACCTACACGCTGTCTCAATCTTCTCACTACAATTACATACTCCCTCACACACAATCTTGTCTGGAAGAACTGTCTGCATACAAATAAACTGCAAAACCACTCCCAAAACTATTATACAAAAGGAAAACAATGTTCTCAGTTCATCTTGTAATTCCTTCATATCAATCACTGGCTTGCACCTCACATTTATTATTCATACAAGTTGTAAGGAGGGCCATTGTTCCTTTTTTTTTTTTTATGCAGGACAGATCCATTTTCTGGTCATGGATTATAGATATGAAGGGCTTTTGTTTATAAACCCATTATGTAAACTCTTTGCCCTGCTTGTAGTTTATAAGAGCATAGACAGAATTATTCTCTTCCCATTTACATAAGCCTTAGACTGCTGTAACTCAAGGGAATTCACTGAAGTTATTCCTAATTTACAATACTGCACAAGAAGAGTCAGAGAATCCTTAGCTTTAAGAAAATGGAACAGGTTTGCAGTTTACTAGTCCCTGGCATTGTGCATTCCTGGAAACTTAAAATTACATGTGTCTTGTAGGATGGTATTTTCTTTGTCATAAACTGCTAATGGAATTTGTTTTGGAAGTCAGGAATCTACACTGTTCAAATGGTAACTTCCAAGTCTCTGCCACATTGGGTTTGAAGTGCAGTGATATCTGGAGAATACATTTATTTTTTTTTAGCCTATACTGCTTGCTTATGGTGCTTTTGTCTTTCTACTACCAAGGTTTTGCCCCCCAGTGTTCGTAGAAAGGAAACTTAGATGTGCAATCTTTATCCAAACTAGATGCAAAATTATGTGCCAGTGTTGCTTATGAGAATGCTGCTGTGAAGTTGTATGCGTTTTGTACAGGACTCAGTTCTTCACAGGTCTAGGATATGGTGTCTTTTCCCAGCTACCTCTGATGCTGACTTAGTGGATATCATCTTCCTTCAAAAATCTTTCTTGAATCTTTTGGACAGTATCAGTATCTGTCTATTAGACCAAAGATTGAGTTAGTGTGTAGACTGGAGAAACTGCATGGGCTGGGTGACATCCTCAGACTGAACTTCCAGTGCTTGTGCTGTTATTGCCATGGGCAGGGAGTCCTCTACTCCAGATCTGCCTGAATGGCACCATTTACATGGTCCCCTTTCTTTTCTCTATTCATTTTTCATGAGTTGTCTGTTTCGACTGTGCAAGCCAGGAGTCCTGAAGTAAAGTCACCTAGCAAGATCATCAAAGCACTGACTTATGGTAATAATAAAGTAAGAACATTAGTAAATCCTTATTTTCTACCTGTGAAAGAAGTACACAGGGAGCAGGAGTTACTGAACACTTGGAAGGATGTTTAACTAACAACATCACACCCTTTTCAGAAAATCATTTCTCTGACTAGCATCAAGTCATTTCTTGCATGACCCCTGTATCCTGCTGGTTGTCTTGGTATGTTTTTGCTACATTGCTTGTCCACACAGTGCTCTTCTGTTGCATTATTAATGGTAACCTTTTCCCTGTGCGCTGTCTTGTTAGTCAGCCATTGTTTTGACCTCCTGGCCTGAGTTATCCAGGAGGAAAATGCCAGTGGACAAACTTGTAGCTTGTTTGGTGCCCCTTCAAGAATGCTGTAGTTGTTTTGTAAGGTTTTTTTCTACCTGCGGTAATTTATAGCAGCTGCCACCCTTGAAAGTGCAGAGCACAAAGGTGAGCCTATAATTATGGCTAAAGGCAGATCCCTGAAATGTTGAGTTTTGCCTTAGTGCTGTGGTTTGCATCAGAATTTCAAACAAGGCAACTCCATGATCTAGGAGAAATATAACAGCAGCAGGAGCCCATAACCAAAAACCCAGCCAACTGTCCGACCAACACAACCTCCTGCTTGACCCAACACATGATCAGACACACACAAAGACAAAAGCTTTCCCTGGAGAAATATTTGTGGATGGCAGCTAGCATTTTTCTTGTGCCATTGTATCTAAGCATAACTGCTTGATTGAGGTTTGCCTTTTTTTTTTTTTTTTAAATACTAAGTGTGAGATAGCCTAATGTTCACCAGTGTTTCTTGCAAGGTAGCTGTCAACCTGCTGGGAATTCCAGATCAGAATAAGAATTGCAGGATTATCCTGGCTCTGCTAGATGATGTTACTTTCCTAACACTTCCCCTTAGCTTTGTTTAAAGCCTTTTGTGTGTCTGTCTTAGGTGGAGAAATGGAAGAGAAATACTTGTTTTGCTCTTCTAGCAATCCCTAGATAGGATAATGGTTATAAATATTAGATTTTCTATCTGGACATATTTTCATTCATTTACTGTTGCCATTTTCCAATAAACACTTAATTGTAATGAATATTATTGAAAGCTCTGGCACATGATCCCTAGAAGTAACAATAAATATTTGGAGGTTAATGTTGAGCTGGTCTAACGGGAGACAGTGTTTCTTGTTGACCCCAGTAACTTTGGATCATGCCCTAAGTGCTCTCTCAGTCTTTTTATGTTTGCTCATCTTTCCAATGAAATCTGATGATCTTAGTGCAACTGAGATGCTGAGAGTGTTTGAAGAGTGAGAATAAAAGGAGGAACTGAGTTATTGGACAGTAGATCTGATAGAGAAGGAAAAGAATAATATAGGAAAGAAGATGTAATCTTAAATATTTACTGCTCTGTTGTTGATGTCTCTGGACTGATTTAATAAGGCATTATAAAAAAAAAAAATGTGCCAGACACACTTTCATTTTATATGAAAAAATAAATTTAGCTGCAATCCAGTAAATGTTTAGGGAAGTAACAGATATTGTCTTGTATAAAGAACCTAAGATCAATATCACTAACTTTTTAAAAGGACCTAAAGATGTGCTTTTATTATATGTTATAAATAATATTGTCCTTAGTATTGTGTCCTCAGACAAACAGATCAGGATGTCTTTAAAAAGCAGAATTTGATTTCACTGTGCTCAGGTTTTTACTGCCTAAGTTCCATATCCTTTATTCTGTTTGGGGCTTTTCCCCCCTAAAAATGTTTACCTCCTCTTTTTGGGGTGATGTTTGTCTTTTCTAGGGTCACTTCTCCTAGTTCAGATAGACAGAGCTAAAGAACAAAATATTGTCTTCAGAATATTCCTTTTAGAGCTGCGCAGGGATACAGTGCCTGTATCAGTCTCCTTGGCCAGAGAGAGACAAACCATTCCTCCTCCACCGGGGCTTGCTTCCAGAGGAGACCACCAGCATCCTGGTTCTCTGGCACAGCTGGCTGCTCAGAGGGGCCAGTGGCTTTGTCAGGAATGTAACAGTGAATTATCACTAGGTAACTAAGGCTGTTACTGTCCATAGATGTCTGCTCCACCCTGCTGGTGGTAAACCAGCTTTGATGTCAGGTTACCTTAAAATGCCCGCCTGAAGAGTGGGTTGAGTTAGGAGTTGATTCATGCCACTCACAGATGAGACATTCTTGCCTCCGGGGCAGCAACATCTGTTAGGCAGGTGGGGAGGAAGGCAGGGGGAGGTAGCAGCTTCAGCTGTCCAATTTTCCTCTGCTGCTGCATGTCTATTGGAGCCCTGCGGTCACAGGTTGCACTCCATTAAAATATCCTTCCCAGGCTGAGAGATGCTGCTCATTGTTCTCAATGGGGTTGAGGTTTAGAGGGTCAAAGGTTCTGGCTTTGCTCAACACATGGCCACCGGCCTATTGCAAAAGGCTCTTCCTACCATATGAGACTGAGCTGTATGATGCCTTCTCCATCCCTCAGCATGGAGAGAGGAAGGACTGCAGTTTGAAACTCCTACAGCTGCCTTTTCCTCCTGCCTTTTCTGTTTTCTTCTGACATCATCTCCACCTTACAGGATTTGTCAGTGCCTTCGCATCGTTTTACAAAGCTCAGTCCCTTGTCCTGCTTGTGTTATCCTGTAGTTTTATGACCTGTTCAGGAGACCTTTTCCCCATTCAGTCCTTAAAGAGAGTGCTCATTCAGCTGCAGGCAGCAGCTTGTCATCCAAATACTGCAGGTAGCCGGGTCAACGGGGGACTCTCTTTTAGGGTATCCTAGTTGTTCTCAGGCTAAGGATCACCTATCCTGGACAAAAATCCATGGTCTGCAGATGCAGAATTGGGAGAGATTATGCACTCCTGCCTTGAAATGGAATGCGTGCCAAGCCTGGTAATACAGATGTAGCTCAAATCTCTTCTGTTTCTGCTTATGATGACAAAAATAGCAATGCTAAATAGTACTGCCTTTCTTCCTGGCATGAAATCCATTAAAAAGACAAGATAGACACTTGTTCTTATCTTTTATGCTGAAGAAACTAGTCGCATTGAAAGTGGTTCTGAAAGAACCTCAGCCTAGGATGTTCTAGCAGTACCTAGCAGAAACAAGTAAGAAGGAAGAACATCACAAAGCAGAGGATATATGGGTAAGCGAGACAAGCCATGGCATGAAGTGTTTCATCAGAAACCAAGATTTTTCTCCTTGATTCTCTTGTTAATTTTTTCAAAAATTGTTTTCCAGCCATTGCCTCTTATTCATATGTACTAGTGAGAAACATGGGAGTAGTGCTGCTGGTACTCAGCCTCTGCCAAAGTGTAAAAGCTGGAATGGAGCTCTTCTCAACATCCAGTACACTGAGCACAGGAAAAAATAAAAATGCAGGGGTCCAGAACAGGTGAAAAAAAAAAAAAAAAGGTCCCAGTGAAACACATTCTTATACTCTCCAAAACTTCGCCAAAATCCCTATGCCAGTTCACATCCCATTATTTTATAGTTACGAGGTTATTCTTCTAAGATGCCAAATCAGATATATGCCTTAGAATAGGAAAATATTAGGCCTGATGTATCTCTTCGCTCATTTTTAGTCTGCTGATAATGAGCCAAGATTGACTTGGCTTTGTAGAAGTACAGGACTAGATCCAGATTAGTTACACACTTAAATACACTTGCATGATAGGAAAAATCTGTTCAAAACCCCTGAAATAAAGTGTTCTGCTTCTAGATTTTCATCTGCTCACTTTATCTTCTTCCTCTTCCAGACCACCTAAATGAACAAGGGTTTGTTTGTTTTCACTTAATTAAAACTATTAACGCGATTATTTCATGATCACAAGTTTATTGAATCACTCTGCTTCTAAAGTGAGTAAGAAAGATTTGATCAGGTAAATATGTATAGCTCAGGAAAGTATCCATTTAATGTGGGAGCTGGCATGGGTTTGTGCCAAATTTTACTTCAGATATTTTTATATTTTTTTAAGTACAAAAGGCAATATGTGAGTAAAGGTCATCAGATATTTAATCTGTTTCTATCTCTCTGAAGTGAGAGCTAGTGTTGCATTAGTCAGTTATAGTGTTGGGTGTGGTTTTACTCCTGTTGCTTTCCTTGTTATTTCCAAAATAGATTTAGGCTAGATAGAAGGGAGAAACTTTTTATAATGACAGTGATGAAACACTGGCCCAGGTTGCCCAGAGAGGTCGTGGATGCCCCACCTCTGGAAACATTCCAGGTCAGGTTGGACAGGGCTCTGAGCAACCTGGTCTAGCAGAAGACGTCCCTGCTCATTAAGGGACTTAATCCCAACACTCTTGGACTAGATGACCTTTAAAGGTCTCTTCCAACTGAAACTGTTCAATGATTCTAAGTTAATTATCTGGGAGGAATCTGGATTTTGTTTGTCTTTTCTTCATCAGGAAAGAAGTTTGAGTGAGATAGAGCTTTCAAAAATCACAAAGGAACAGGATGATATCCTGTGCAGGCAGGAAATCCTGCCTCCTTCAGATAGCTCAATCTCTGCTGTTGTGTCTTGGAAATAACATGGGTATTTCTACTAAGCAGTCTGCATCATTAAATACTGTAAGATCTTTGCATTATTAATTATTCTCACATTCTGTGAAGCAGGAAAGAAGCCAAAGGTGCATAATCTTAATTCCCAGTACCCTTATATAATTTAACCGGTGACCTTTAGCTGGGGAATGATTTTTCAAAAGCCTTTTCAAAAATTTATTTTTTTACATGACATCCATACTTTCAGCTATGCCTGAGATTTTGCCAAGCTTAGGGGAAAGTCAGGACATTTATATAAAACAGATCATCTTGCTTCTAGCCACTCTCAAATAAAGAAATAAAATAGATCAATAAAGCATGTTGAAGCCATTATAATCCAGATTTTGGAAATTCCTGTTAGCCGAGCACTTGCAGGTATTAACAGAAAATATGTTTTCTTTAAGGCTGAGTGGCTGCAATAGCTGCTGTCACTCAGTGAATGAGACCTTTCTCTGCATGCAGATATCATGCCCAGCTCAAAAATGTGTCATTTAGATGGTAATCTTGATATGTGTCTTTTTCTGGTCGGGTTGGTAAAGGGAGACATACATCAAAGCTCTGATCACACTTCAAATCAAGCTAACCCTTTTTTTGAAGCTTGGAATTTTTTCACTGAGATGTTTATATTTATACATAGTCCTGATTGGGCAACCACCTTTTTCCTTGCTGTTAGGATAAAATGTTAAATTATTTAAGCTCTGTTAACTTGAAGATACTGAGGGACAAGTAACAGATACAGAAATAATAACAAAATAATCCAATTTGGCAATATGTCCAGAGTGATCCAAACTGCAGAATTCACTACCCTTTTTAAATAAAAGCAAACAAAAATCCTTTGTGTATTCCAGGGTAAGGAATTCCCCAAGGAAAAAGAAAATCCAGAAAGTGCTTAATGCTTGACTTGCTGTGCCATATTTTCTATTATAAGAATGAAAAATTCCAGTTGTCACCCGCTGTCACCTTTCATATACATACATCTTCACAGGTAAGTTCGGGAAATTAAGATAGAAGCAACAAAAAGAGATCAATATTTTCTATCTCTTTTTAAAAAAAGTTTTACTTGGCTTGAATGGATCTTGTTATAAAATATAGTCCATATGTGCACATTGAATTACATCCTAGGCTGATCATCCATATTTCAAAGAAATGGAGCACAGCCTAGAAATGTGGGCAAGAGTGATTGATTTATGAATTTTTATGGAAACTATTCTATCATATATTGTTCATGTAAAAAAGAAAACTCCAAGTGTGGAAAAAGTTGCAATACAGTGAAATTTTTTATCTAAAGAAAAATTCAGGTTTTAAATGAGCTTAATTTTTCCACAGAAGATACTGTTCCAATTCCTGTCCTTGTGATGCTCATAGAAATGTAGACAAAACTGAATTACTCTATCTTAAGAACACCAGGACTGAGTAGTCAGCAAAACAAATGACTAATATCTCATTAATTCTGAAGTAGCTGAGACAAAGCTGCTATAGGACTGTGTATTTATTTGTTTATAATGTTCCTAGCCCAAAGTATTTTGCTGAGCACTGACGTGTTGGGTAACTTGTGTTGTAGGGCAAATGTTAGTTTCCTATAGCTCTGGTAATTATAATTGAAAGAGGTTTATAAAGCAGTAAAGTCAGTTCTCCTGCCAGGTGAGGGTTGTTTTCCAGAGCAAATGTTACACTTTGTTATGGTATTTAATATCTTACGGGTTCAAACTTCCACTAACTTCCATCTTCTCTCTGAGAGTAGTAGAAACTCAACAAAATGAAGGAGAAGTCAACCAGACCCTCCTGAGTATGTGGGCTGTGGGCAGGAAGCTTAATGTATGTTCCTGTTCTCCATTTCATCCCATTATTCTAAGTCTTATTCCTCATTACTTCTGGAAATTTATCTTTATGCATACAAGTAGTTAATCCTAATGGGCATCCAAAGGATGAAGCATTCTATGCCAATGTCTGTGTTGAGGGTTAGGGCTGGGCCAGACACTTGATAAATGACAGATGCTCTCTAGTATCTCCTCTCCCTTCCAAAAGGGGACAAGAAAGGGAATAAGGGAGAGTGTTTTATGGATTAGAAAACTAAAACAGCCTTAATTAAAATAATAACATAGAATAAATACAAAATCAATATCGAACCCAGTCCCCCTTATGGCAGTTCCGTCACTGACACCACTGATCCTGTGAGGCTGGCACTGGACTCAGTGGCAGACGGGAAGCAGATTCAGGAGCTGGATTCAGGAACACATGGATTGAAGTCAAAGGTGGAATGGATGGATTCCTCCTCAGACACTGGCCACTGAAGAAGAGCCTGACCCTCATGATCCCTCAGCTTTATACCAAATATAACATATATGGGATGGAATCCCTTGTTGGTCAGTTTGCGGTCACCTGTCCCGTCCATTTCTCCCCTCAGGTATAGCCTTTTACTTTCTGTACCTCCAACATGTTACACAAAATTTAGCAGTGACCTTGGTATGCACACCAATCCTTGGCAGTAACTAAACATCAAGCGTTATCACTGCTGGAAGCAGACACTGTCTGCAAAAATATGCCGTTAACTTCAGAAAGTGCAGTTACTTAGGAGAGACTTGGCTGAAAAGTAAAATCACAGAGCAGAATTAGTTCTATTCTAGCTCAAAGCAGGAGAGTGTGGTGTCAGACCCTGAGGGTACAAAATGCGAGTATGAGTTTGTCCTTCCTCAGGTGACAACAGGCACATGGAATCTGTTTTTTGTGTGTTGTGCTGGGAACAAAATACATGACTTTTATATTTGAGTTCTAAAGCCCAAGGCTAAATTTACAGGACTGGCAGTTGCTATAGATGTAGGGCTGTTTGTGGAGTGATCAGACTTGTTCTGGAAACTGCTGACATGGGTCTCCCAGCTTGACAGTTTCTGAAGTTAATTCTCTGAGTAAAGTCTCAACATAAGTGCTAGAACCATATGGTAACTTCCAAAGGGATTTTAACTTGCAACAAATTTGTTATCATTTGGAGACATTCATAAAGTAAATGCCATCTAAATTTTACATTAAGTCAAATCCAAAACATATACCCCCAAACTGGACACTAACTGAAGGAAACAAATACAGAGAATGAACTTTTTGTTCACCAGTTATTAGTAACTTCAAGTAACTTAATTACTTTTAAAAAAAGGGAATCACATGCTGCTCCAATAAAGATCCCCAAGAAAGTTCTTAATAACTATTGTCACATCAGAACTTAAAGCAGATAGAAATGAAGCTTCTGAGCATCAGAGAAGATCAGCAAAACCTTTTGCATTTGGGTCATCAGTTACAAAAATGTTTCCCCTTTAAAGCACATCCAAGGATAACAGCAGTCTATTTCTCAATAGGTTAAGTAATCCATTTTCCTTTGAAAGACTTTAATTGTGTACTGTTAGAAGATGATTTGCTGTTTTCCAGTATTTGTTTATAGGGACTTATTGCAGGAAAGTCTTTAGTTGCTGGAGCTTTTGGTTTGTTTGTTTTTTTTGGGTTTTTTTTGTTTGTTTGTTTTTTGGTAGGGTTGTTTGGTGTGTGGTGTTTGTTGTTTGGGTTTTTTTGTTTTGTGGTTTGTTTTTTTTTCTTATTATTATTATTCATTTTCAGAAAACTTTAAATGTGAGATCATGTAAACGAACCTATATTTTCATAAAGTGATAGTTAGGATTGCAGACCTCTATTTTAGAAGTAAGGTATAATGATCTATAGCTGTGAAGTTAACAAGCTGTCAAGCATTAGGCATTTAAAAATTGAAACTGTTGTTTGCTCTAACTTTTCAGAAATACTGAAATACAGGTTCTTGCACTTGTTTTTAAAAAGACCTATTCTACAGTAGAAAGGGCATTTATTTACATTTTTTTGTACTGTATTTTTGCTATTATGAATAATATATATTTTCTAGACATGTAAAATGTAATTGAACCTTGAATATATGCCTGAAAGCTTTCTGACAGCAAGTAGTCATAAATAGTGCGTTAGTGAGCTTTACTTGAAGCTGAATAGTATTGGATTCTTTATATTCAACAAATAGGAATAAGATACTAATTTCCGATATAGAGGAACACTCCTTGTGAAGGGGGCTTGGCAAGCAGAGCTGTCTCAAAAGCAGAACTTGCTGTCCTGAGTGCAGCACTCTGCCACTCCTGGGTCCCGGACTAACTTTGCTGTGTGACTCTGCTGCTGTCTATCTGTTTACCAGCTCAGGGATCTACACCCAGCTCTCCACTGGACAGTAGGAGCTTGCCCTTTGCCTGGGATTCATTTATGCACATGTAGACCTCTATAATGTGTCTCCATCTGAGGAAACTGCTAGGCTCCATTTGCAGCATGTGGAATAAAGGATGAATGTCTGGTGCATGACTGATCTCATTCTGAAGGTAGATACGTGAAACAGAACAGATGACCCCAGCCTTTAAAACACCTTTTTCCTGTGCTATCTATTAACAGACTATGATGGAATCTACAGTTTAATATTATCAAGCCTATCTTATGTGACCTGTCAAAAATGTAGTCATCTAAACCTAAATGTTGGCAATTAAATATATGTTTTAGAAAAATTCAGAATGGCCATAAAACCAGGAGCAGTAGTAGCCTGAGGAGCAGAGAGCTGTGACTATGAATATTCACCTCCTTGAGATCAAGGCTTGCTTGAAAATGTTGTCCCTTTTCCAGTTTACCATCCTGTAAAGTATAATAATACTGATTTTTAATTGCAAATGATTTTGTGCTCTCCATAAGGTAAGTTAGGCCTACAGCCACATATAAGAAACAGACCATCAAGGTATGTCAAGCCTTAGTCTCTTTGCAGTGGTCGTTAAAGATAACTGGATACAGAATCTGATGTATTAATTCTGATTTTCATGTATGTTACTGTCTATACCTAGAGGAAAATAAGGTACTAACTTCTGCAGTAGCAATTTCTGTATGTGCCCTTGGTCTGTAAAAAGACTATTTGGTACCTCTTGTCCTCCACTTTCTTTGAAAGCCCTAAATATCTTCACCTAAAGGAAAAGGCTGAGAGGCACTCTAGTTCAGGATGTGTCTGTGGAATAAGATTTGCATCTGTGTGATATTAAAGTTGTATTGCAGCTCTTAATACTAACCTTTCGGCTCTGGGCAATGTGAAAAAGCTGAATTGCCTCTTGGATGAAAAACAGCAGCAGTGTCTCAAATACAATCTAAAAGCATATCGCTAATAAACGATCAATTGTTCTCTGTTAACTGAAGCAGTCTGAAGCCTGTCATCCAATTTAAGTTATACCTGTAAGAGAAGTTCTCAGCTTGGCCATTGGAATCTCAATCACGCAAGATGAAAGCACGTTAAAATGATGAGCTAATATAGCTGCTTGGGACTGTGAGAAGGAAAAATTAATAAGAGACCATGGGATCAAGATTGGCTAGCTGTGATTGAAAATTAGAAATGTTGAGCACTGTGTGATTTCTTTGGTGTAAATGGAATGAAAGCAATTTTGAAAGCTTAACAAGTCTGTCTCCCCGTTGCTCTTTGTAATTCAAAGCAAGTGTCTTTGCTGGTAATTTCTGCCAGAGTCTCCTCAAACCCCAAATAGTTAGGGAGAATAATTCTGTTTGTTTTCTAAATTCTAATCTTTCTTTCTTATTATTTTTTCTGAACATAGGAGCCTGGGTTAATTTTAGAGAGGAAATGTAGTTGGAATATTATAAGTGGTGGTATCTACGTAACCTGCAGAGAAACTCTGCAGTGTGCCCAAGAGTCACAGATCCCCTTTTGAGATGCCTGGGAGAACATGTCACAGCTTCCTGGCTAATTCAGGTGCCTGGTTTTCCTTTTGATGGAGATGGAATGCAGTTGGACTATGGGTATGGGAAGCTGCAATTCGATTTTCTAAATTATGCCTTGTTCTGAGGCACCTTGCAGTGTAATCTGACCTGGTCTTGTCCATTTGATGCATAAATTTGAGAATTAAATATAATCTCAGGTATGATCTAACTTCTATCTGCATAAATGCTGCACGCCTTTTTGATACATTGTATTATACAAGTGCAAAAAGAAAGCAAGATGACCTTTTTCTGAGATAAAATATTGAGTGTCCCAAAGCTGATGGACTGTGATGGATGATGCAGTATCAGGAGTAGTACTGCTACAGGGCATGTTTTTACAAGCTCTTACAGTTTGCAGGCAGTGAAAGACAGACAAAAGAGAAGTGATTTGGATACTTAACTGCAGTAGACACCTATACCTGCTGATATAACCTCTGTATGGTTGGCAGATGTGATACAGGATCTACGGGATACCTGTGCCCAGCTGGAACATCGGCTAAGGCAGGAAGATACCTGAAAGCATTGTAAATGGAGTAGACACCAGTGTCTAAGCATGTGAATTCCTCTCAAAGCAGTGGGAATTTAATAGTGACCTCCTGGCCTTTCTTCTTTATTAAACTTGTAAGGATGACAGGTTCTACTCTCCCCTTACTGGCAAAGCAGTGCTTTGTGTCTGATAGCACTTGTTTTCAAAAGTCAACAAGGGCAAATTTGGGCATAACATTTTGGCTATTATCATTATAAGAGAAGGAAGGATAGTTGGGTTGACACATTTTAACTGTTGCATAATTCATACTCAGAACACAATTTCTATAAAAAATAGAAGATTTTCATGTCTTATTTGTTTTCAGTTCATAAAAAGGAGCTATGTGCTCCTGGAACTGTTCTATGGTGTTTCATATTCTGAGTGTAAGTGAATCAATAGGAAAACGGCACAGTCTGCCACAGAGGGGTAATAGATTTTAAGTGTGTGGCCAACACAATCATTTACGCCTTTGTGTAGTCAAAGCAAATAATTCCATTTTATTTTCAGAGAAAACATGTATAAATTCATGTCTATTTTCAAAATAATTATTTTATATTGAAGTAGAACCAGCAAACACTGTGCTTCCCTAGATACGCTATCATTTTCCCCCTTAGGACAAGGTGAACGTACAGCAGTGAATGGCAGATGTGAGCTGCTAAGGAATCACTTAGTTTCCAGCAGTGCTTTAAATGATAAAAGAGTTCATCTTGAAAGACTCTGTAAAGGTGGGGGAAATTTTTCAGTGAAAATGAGGAATTGGGGGGAATCTGTGACACAAATAATTCCTGGATTTGGACAAACTCTTATTGTGAGGACTCCTGTAAGGCACAATATGCCCTAAAGTCATCACGCAGGAATTTGAGATGTGCGAGGGCTTCATGAAAGTACATTTAGAAACTCACGTTCAGACCTGGTAAGGAAAGGCAGAACTACTCAGGTAAGAGAATACTACTTGGAATAATACCTCAGTAATTCTGCTTGCTGATTAGGTGTGTATTTATTGGTAACTGTTGTTGTGCTGCTTCCTCCACTCCCTGCCCCCAGCCTGCTTTGTACTTCCCAGTTTTCTCTTTTTAATTAGTTCTTTTCTTTAGTCCTAACATGCAGGAGAATTACACAAGGCTCTCCAGGCTGCTAGTAAGATCAAAATCTGTAATATGTAATGTAAGATGGAAACGAAACTTTGTTTGAACATTAAACAAAGAAAAATAATTATGATGAAGATCATAATAATGAGTCCTCAATTACTACAGCAATTTGGCCATGAAACTATAAAAAGGGTGGAAAAAAAAAAATCCACCATAGCATTTCTCATTTTAATTAAACTGTGTCATTTTTAAGTGCTTTCATAAATTTTACCACTAGGTTTATAAATCCTGACATTGGGCCTAAATCTGATTTCACATCAGGAGGTGCTATGTCCACACAGGTTTCTGTAGATATATTTCAGAATAACTTTTATGTAGGAAAAGACTTTTTTTTTTGTCTCTTGTGTAGACCAAAACTAATATAACATAAAGAAAGCAACAGTTCAAAGAAAGCAGCTGCAGAATAACAAAGTTATCAGTGAGCTTGGATTTTAGGTGCCACAATCAAACTTTTTCAATTTATGTACCTTTCTTTAGTGTGTCTATGGTGATGTTTAGTTGCTAGATAGGAGGGGATGTGTAGACATGAATGATCTGTGAAGCCCAGTGGAACTGGTATGTGCTGTACGAGCTCATAAGCTCTTCTGCCTGGAGCCCAAGAAAGTCTGTTTATAAAATAAGATAGGAAATAGGAAGAAAAACATACAGTAAAATTTGGTGCAAGTAATTCTATTGGGAATATTTCTTCTTTTATTGAAAAGTTTTAAATTTAGAAAGAGGAAAGTTGTCCCCAGGACACCCTAAAGAAAATGAAGTCATTCCTGCCACTGTTTACAGTGTCTTCTGAGAGAAAAACCTCGTATTGGTGTGCTTATTTTAACTTACTGAGCCTGCACAGCATATGGAAAGACGGAGCTGTACGAAGTTAACTTTCACCACTCCTTAAATGCGGCCATCTCTTAAGAGTGTGACTGCATTTACAAATGTCCCAGAGGAGATGGAGAAGGTAGGAAGGGAGGGGAGCAGGGACCCTGCAGGAGCCTGCCACTCATCGAACCCCGATTACCTGAGCAGAAGTTCATGGCGCTGTCACTGACATAGTTGAATTTATAGTGTTGCTACCTGATCTTTATTGGCCCTGAGTGGACTCTCGATTTATTGGTTCATTGAAACACTATCTGTTTTATGTAATGCCTGTGGCATGCTTTTTGGAATAATCCTAGGCTTTGGGATGGGGAAATGCTCCTAAAGCATACGATGATCTTGGATTGCTCATGTAGACAATAGGATGGCTTCAGGCTTCTCTCTTAAGATGACACCATCCTTTGTCTTATTTTCATGGTGGAAAACTGCCTCTGTGATAGTGAAGAGATGTTGTTGGCACCTTTACAGCAGGTTGGTGGAGTGCAGAAAGGTTATCTCTTGGCTCACCACATCCCTCAGGTGTGCAGGTAATACCTTTTTCACAAATTGTTCCTGTGCAACCTTGCACAATGAAGGAAGGGGGATGTACTTGTTCATCTTCAAGAGGCTTTCATTTTTGTGGTAAAAGCTCATCTTCCTGGGTCCAAATTACCATCTCTGGGCACCATGAAAACTCTAGGGTGTATTCACTTGTAAATCAACCCTTCAATGAATATAAATGGAGGTTGCTTTTTTTTTTTTCCCTCTGCAGGCATGAGACTAGCACATCTGTTTAGACCAGTGAGAGCCCTTTGCTTTAGAAAAATTCTGATTCTCTGCAGAGGTTTTGTTATATTTATGCAGTAATTCTTACTCACGTGAAGCTACATTTAGTTTTATGCTTTCTTTATTTTTGTCTTCTATTACAAGCTTGCTAAGAGAAACTTCAGACCTGTACAGCCTTCTCTTTTTTTTTTTTTTTGTGCATTTGAGAATAATTGCAATATTTCCATCTTTCTCTGTTGGATTTTAAGTGTGACACCATCTTTCCCTTGCATCTGTGCTGAAAAAGCATGTTATAACCGAGGTACAACTGCAGACTTGAGTAATGACTTAATACCCACTCTCATCTCCTGCTATATTACCAGAAGAATACTGTAATTGAACTATAACATAATTTTGGAAACTTATCAGCGGGATTAAAAGGAGACCAGATGTATTTTGGCTAGTGTATGACTTTCAGAGATACTTCTCACATTGCAGAAAGTTATTAACAGGTTATAGCAGCTATGGAATGTATTTTAAAGGAAGGCTAACTGTATAATTATTTGGCTTTAATGAAGCTGCTGCTGGTGTCAACTGTCTAGCACTAATCTCAACACTACACTGAAGCAGAATGTAAATGGCTTTACAGACTTCTGTTCTACAGCAAGAAGTACTGGCACCAGTATTGCATGATATCACTGTTAACAGAAAAAAAGATCTCTGCCTGCCATAGTAAAAATACTAATAATTAAGAAAACAAAAAAATAAAAGTGCAGCCAAGCATATTAAAGACTTCATTATTAAAAGCTATCCACAGGACACAAGATTAGAAGTACTTACTGCCATGTCTTCATTGCAAAGATTGTGCTTTAACAGTTTCCTGTTCAGAAAAAAACCACAGACCCTGCCATTGGTATCTCCTGCCACAGCAGCAAGATGACCACAGAGCTAAGTGTTCTGCTCCAGTCATTCATATGTGGCTAAAATTCCCTTGTATGGTGGACTTTTCCATAATCTTTTCTTACTGTTGTTTTTACAATTTTAGAGTTGCTGAATGTTTTGACCTCAGTTGTAGCCTAAGCTGATCTTTCTTTGCATTCTGTTCTGATCTAATTTTTCTCCTTTTCTGGCTTACTGTACTGGGTTTGGAGAGACAATTTTAAGTACTGAAAGTTCAAGTGCTGGGAATGTGACCATGACAATTATATGTTTTTAAGATTTTCTCCCAATATGCTAGAAATTAGTGAAGCGTTTTCTCTGAGAAAAGAAAATATTCATCTTAACATGAAGTAGAACTAAAAAAACAACAACCCACAAACCAAAAACAAAACAAAAAACCAAACACAACAGCAAAACCCCAAACTACAGTATTGTTTAATTACCTGCAAAGATGATTAATAATTCCATAACATCTTCAATTTCATTTTAAGTATGCTTGAATGGGTGATGGACAAAAAAAATGCTAACAGTAAAGTCACAACAGGTAGAAATTCTTTCTTGTAGACTGCAGACCTTTTTGACCTGACATTCATGACATACTGTGATATGCAATTTTCAGAAAGACGAGTATGAGGCAACTGTCAGGGGAGGGTGAGAAATACAGGCATGTATCCTTTTATGCTCCAACCTTGTAAAATGTCCATCTCCCACACCTTTTCATATAGAGAGTCTCCAGAAGGTTGTATGGTGGCCTGTTTTAGGCGTTGTTAAAGTAAACTTTAAACATACGAAGAACCAAGCTTTAGACAGAAGATCTGTTCTGCAGAGTAATTCTATAGAAGCTTGAGGAATAAGGCTCTAGAATTGTCTTAGCTTTTGTTAGGTATTTGGAGTCATATGTGCTGTCCTGTGGGGAAAATGAAACAGAAGTCCATTTTTAGCATAAAATCCTGCTAGCCCTGCACAGGTGACATGACTCAGGAAGAGGTGCTGTGTTGTATGGTCAAAAGGGTCAACAGGGTTTTTTACAACTAAATACTACTTGCTGCCCACCTACCACTGTTGTCTCAGATTCTGTGCGTAATCTTGTGCGTAACTCCTCTAAAGTCCGTAACATTTGAATAGACTTGTGGTGTCTTTATTGGCATGCTTCAAGGGCAACTGGCTGGTGAGAGCAGAACTGTTGAAAGATACAGAGCCAAGGACCCTGTGAAGCTGGGGGCTGGGCGATGTGTGATTATGTATATGAGACCAAAACATTAGATGTAGAGTAGAAATGGAGCTCCACATCTTCATAAAGCTGCAAATGGTATATATATGAAAAAAAAAAAAAGTATTTTTGGAGATGTTCAGAAAGGATATTCAAATGCATGTCATTGAATATTCTTCCTCTGACCTCTTTTATGCATGGAGTACAAGTCTCACTACTGCTCTTCCTCAGTAACTGCATCATTCTTATAATTTATTTTGTTCTGAGATGTTGCAACTGTAGTAATTCATAAGACATCTCTGTTCATAGATGGCCTTTGCTTAGACTCAGTTTTGTCTGGCATAGTATTGCCCTATGCTTTAGTACTAATATGGCTTTAGATTTTTTTTCTCGTATTTCCTACTACTTCTGTGCCATCAGCAATTCTTCCCCTGCTTTACTTCATTCCACACTTCACCGATAAACACAGTGAAAAGAGCATTAGTGTTATTACAGTTGCATTGAGTATATTGTAAGTCAATGATCTTCTGCCTTAAAAAGCACTCCCTTTCAATTTTTAATCTGTAACAGAACTTTCCTTTTAGTTTTTCTTAATTACTAGGCTTGCTTTATTGCATTGACAGCAAAAAATCTGTAAAAATCTTTTTAAAACTCTGATTCCAAATCTACCTTCCAGCTTCTGTTTCTGTTTTAGGAATTTCCTGCAGTTGTCTAGAGGAAGAGGACAAATCTCATGTGCAGAAATTTTTAGTGAAAATTCTTGTGTAAGCGTTTTCATGCTGTCTACAGCTCGAATGGTTGGTATTCTGCTAATCATAAATAGAATTGTGTGTTTATATATATCCCCTATATAAAATACCACGAACAGAATATTTTGGTAGAATTTTGTGCACGTTATGGTCATACCGTAACAAAATACAGAGTAGACTAAGTGCAAATTTATTTTCTCCGCATCTACCCACAGGGGTAAAAACCCTGCAGTTTTCTGATACATTACAGTGTTTCTCCCTGTCACCTCTTGTTTTTCTGAATATATCTATGCACTGTTGTGAAACTCATTAGAAAGCTGGGCTGTTTTTCAAAGCAAGCTGCTCCCTTGCTTGGCTGGGGCGGAGGAATGCAGCGATAAGTTGTTTCTTCTGCAATTCCTTTTATGTTCCCAGGGTCTGCTACTCCCAAGTATGAGCAAATTGTGCTGTGCCATGCTTGTATGGGTAGTGATAGATTATTTGTTTTATTTTATTTTTTTTTGCCATCCAACAACAGCTTCTTGCACTTTTTTCTGCCTTAAAAAAAATTCTGCTAAATTTTGTCCATAATGCATAGCATTATTTTTGCGTAGCTAGAGAAAAGCTTGCCATAGATAGGATCTAACATGTTAATAGGATCTACCTAACATACACTAGAGTACGCACAATTACTTCAACTGATAGTTAACATCCATGGGAAAAGCTTTTCCTGGAGAGATGGAGCTTAAAAATAACCAGTGACCTCTGACTCTCCATCTGGCTGCACTTGGTTTAAAGCTGGGCTGTGTAATGCCAGATAAGCAGAACAACTACAACACCTTTTCTTGTGAGAGCCTTTTATGGCCCAGAAGGATTATATGGATGCGTCTGAAGAGCATAGGAGCTCAGGGACAGGTCAGAAGGACAAGCACAGGAGAGGGAAATGCAATTTTTTCAAGTTTCTCTTTTCCCTGTAATAAGTGTGCCCTCCAAACCCTCTTTTCCACTTTTCTCAGCGTTCTTTCTCTGCCCAAAGATGTGTCTATGCCAGTATATTAGGCAGGCTACTGGATTTGCTTTAACGCTAGGTGTTGTTGCATGGATGGGTGGTCCTGTTTCTCATTTTTATGATGCTGCCATTATCTGACCCTGGAGGGTGGTAAGAGGCCCTCATAGCAGATGTACTCTGCTGTAAGTTTACCTCATCTAGATGACTCTTTTACCCTCCTTGAGTGTTATGGGGTGGTTCATCTGCTAAAACCCTCCTTCTGCTGCTGCATCGTCTGAAGGAGCTTGCAATTTATCCCCCTCGTTGATGTGTGTTGCACATCTTAAATGAGTTGGTAGGTAATCATTATCTTGAAGTGGCAGGCGGTAATTGATGTATTAAAATTCTATGTGGCTTATTTGCCGTGCAGGACTGCAGCAGAATTGTACGTACCTTGCCAGCAAGTTGATTAGAGATGCCTTAGGCATCATCTTTTCCAATTTTTAAAAAATTAATCATGCATAGTTTTCATATTAACTTAGAACAGGGCAAGGGGTGAAAACGAGACAGTTCTTGCAGCACGCTCTGCATGTTCTGTGTCTTTTTATGAGCCCAGTCTAACCTCTGCCTGTCTCTGATGACCCATGCTTGAAAGAAGAAAAGAAGTATTGTAATGAATCCACCTTCTCCAGGCAGGGTTTCTGTTCCTCACAGAAAAGATGCAAATGAAAAAAAAAAAAAAAAAAAAAATGCTGGAGCTGCTGAGCATTCACACTGACCTTGCCAGCACTGGAATGGCTGTGGTAACACACGTTAGCATATGTCAGGATGTTAACACAGTGAAGGTGGAGATGCTGTCTAGCAGAGGTGCAGAGTATTTGCATAATACAGAAAATGACAAATGACGTAACCTAAACCTGCAAAAGTACTCAGCTGTTAGTGAATCTGTTTCTACACAAAGATTTTTGCTATCTTTATTTGGTCTGACAAAGTGATTTATTCTATTTACTCTCCATTTATTATCCTCTCCCCTGCCAATGGGTGTAGTTGTAGATGGCAAACCTTGTTGCATAGACAATGTCTTCTCAAAAGAACGGGAATTCCTCTCAAAGGTGTAGAGACTAAAAGAGGGTAGATTCAGACTTGTTATAAGGAAGTATTTTTTTATGGTGAGGGTGGTGAAACACTGGAACAGGTTGCCCAGAGAGGTGGTTGATGCCCCATCCTTGGAAACATTCCAGGTCAGGTTGGACTGGGCTCTGAGCAACCTGATCTAGTAAAAGATGCTCCTGCTTGCTGCAGAAGGCTTAAACTAGATGACCTTTAAAGGTCTTTTCCAACCCAAGCTGTTCTACAGCTCTAAAGAGGTGGAAGAGACAGTTGTAACACAGGCTTTAGTAGTCACCTGCATTTATGTATCCGATTGCAACAATTCTATTGAAGCAGCAATGATCTCGCTTCCTTTTATGAGGAACTCTTTGGTTTTGCTCCATCACTAGAGCTGTATGAGCAAGCATGTGGCTTTATTTTCCATAGCTTTGGGTCCAGCTGGGTTTTGAGAGCTCACTGAGTCTTGTTGATGTGTTTATAGTACAGACGGGAGAGATGCTGCCACATCAATGAACCGGTGTGGATGGACAGTGGCACTGGAGTAGCCGCAGCAGCACGAATACCCAGGATAAGAAGATGCCTCTGTGTGCCTGTGTACAGAGCGGTCTGAGGAATTTCTGTTGTGCAGGTTTACATTTGTAAATTAAAGACTTAATCTCTGCCTTAAACTTTGCAGCCTGAATCCTACAGAAATAAGTGTGGGGCTGATTAGCAGGTTAAAGTTAAGCACAGGAGACACTGGGTAGGCAATGGGACTTGTGATGTCAGCTGTGAACACAAGAAAGGGGAAGTAGCAGGTGGTGAAAACAGAAGTCCCAGGATCCTCCCATTCTCCACAGTCATTTGGAGGCTATAAATTGTTTTCTTCACTTTAAAAGCAGAGTGAAAAATTCCCTCGTGTTTGTTACTCACATAGGGGAAGTTTTGAGAAAATTACCAAAATTTTACATTAGAAAACCTGACGTGTACTCCATAAATAGCAAAATGGTCTTATTTTAATTCACTAATCTGTAATGATTTTCACAACAGTGATGCACAACACAAGATTATGATGAAAGTTACGAAAAAAGCAATAGAAGTAACTTACATATTAATAATGGATACACTGAACCCAACAGGCAAAGGAGAGTGAACAGCTTTCTAATTAAAACAAAACAAATTGCTTGATAGCCATGTAAAAAATAAAATATTGGTACCATCATCTTCTCTGCAGTTATATCTGTGACTCATCTCAGCATGTTTCATTGGATGAGATTCTGGAATAAGCAGAGTTAAATCACATAAACACAGCAATGCATTTCTTTCTGCACTCTTATGCAGAAAGTAAATGTAAAGATTGGTCCCTCTTTCTTTCATGCAGCTTGTGTAGTATGATAAATAAATTTACTGTATTCCTGATTATTACTGCCAGCTGTAGATATTTTTGAGCTACTTTTGCAGTGGAGGTGGTTTATATTATAAGGTTCAGCATTTTCTTGACGGTTTGTGACAGAGGTTGTTGTGCAGCCAGCACGTATTTCTTTGAAAAACTGGATGCAAGAAGTGGCTTATGGACCTTCATTCTTATCTCCTCCCATGAGAACACAAAGCTGAGCATTTCTTCTTTTTAATTTGGCTTCACTGTTTTTCACATGCAACCTATGTATTGGGAGTAACAGTAGAGTTACCAATTTCAGTGTACATATGTTATTTGATTCAAAATGAGGATCTACTAAAGCTTCCTTTGACCCATTAAATCTGTCTGAATGCTTGTTTGTTTGTTTGTGGGGTTTTTGTGTATTTTTGTTTGTCTGAGGGTTTTTGTTTGCTAGTTTGTTTTTTAGTCTGTTATTAGAGATATATATATTAAAAGTTCACGGCTGATAATCTGCTGAAATAGTGCATTTTATGTCTAGAAAACTCTACCTGAAGAGAGAGGAGTTTCAGGTTTCTGTGGCAACTGAATAGCATTCAAAGAGTTAATGCCTCAAAGACAGCAAACAGGTATCTCTTGAAGGGTATTGTGTACTCATTAAGGTCTGAAACACAGACTCTCTGGTGTAAGGTAATCAAAGACTATATGAATTATAACAAATGAAACAACTGTGGTGGAAAAAATCCTGCTTATTTTATTCTGACATCCACTATAACCCATTTTTGGAGCTGTTTATGAAATCAGAGTTGGACCAAATCCAGTTCACTCACCAAAGGGCATGAGAGGAAGATACTGCACTAAAGCATTAGACTGTTGGTTTATAAGTATGATGCGATCAGTCTCTCACTGTACTAATGTACAGCTTTGTCCTGTCTACAGCTCAACTTTGTTCTTGGAGTTGTACTTTAAAAAGTGAAATACTACTTGTTTGGGGCTTTTCTGGGGGGAATTAGTTTGAAATATTTAAGTGTTACAAAGGTTCTGACCTAAATGAACAGTGTAAGACACCCAGGGGTCTCCTTTACCTTTGGCTTTTTTTTTTTTCCCCACCAGGAGAAAACTTAATGTAATCGTTACAATGTGCTATAATCTGTCTCTCAGAGGTACCATTAAGAAATTTATCTTCCTCATCTTTGTCATTTCAATCTGACCAGTACTTCCTGAGGAATTTAAAAGGGAAGTGTTGAGATGTTCCTAGTTTAAGTGCACACAGATGTCAAATTGCTTTATGAATGACATTCAACAATGCTAATGGGAAAAAAACCAAACTATCAGAAAAATTAGTGAAGATCAAGACCTGTTGTTTTTTGGTTTGGTTGGGTTTTTTTTTATGTTTCCTTGAAGTTGATGAAAAATATGTCTTGGAAAACTTCTCTTTAAAGTGAGAAATTTGAAGAGCACAGTGTGCTTGTTTGTTTGTTTTAAATGTGACTGAATGCTGTAAAAGAACAGAAAAAAATTCAAGAAGAAAAAAAAAGTTGTGATTTTTTTTTTTTTTTCTTCCCTCCAGAGTTGAAGTATGTTTGAAAAGGTCTTATGTAATTTCATGGCAGAAATGTGTTCTGGCAATTAAAATAGTGATAATTTAGATGCAACCTTTGTGTCAAGAAATCTTGGAACTACAGCTGTAGTCAGTGCTTCATGGCTGGCAGCAGATGGCATTTGCTGGGGAACCCAATTTTCCAGACCTTTAAGAACTGCCATGGTGGCGACATTGAGCTGGTATACAACAGTAATTATGGTAAGCAGAAGTATTTGATGTGAAAAGAGATGTTCCTAGAAGAGAAAGGTAATACTAGTTTAGTATTAACCACAGATCTCTGGTCTCAATTCTTTCTACTAGAAAAAAACCTTTTATTTTGTGTTTCCCTTAACTTTTAGTTGAGAGTGCATTAAGGAAACACATAACGTTGTCATGGAAAGGCTTCAACATGAAGAAGTATACAACTAAATGATTAAATTATCCAAACCTGGAAAAATGATGAGATCTGTTAGTTACAATGTTTGTTTCTCTGATTTTCTTGCCATACTGGGCCAACCTACTGTGTGTGAATAGTAATTCTAGTACTGGGCCAAACTGTGATGTCATTAATGTTTTGGAGATGTAGATAGATGAAGGTGAAAGCTGGCCAGCTGATGGGATGAGGCTGCACAATGTCCAAAAGCAGCGGTGCTGTGTTCTGACTTGGTGGAGGTATCACTCTGAAGGCTGCCTTTTAGTGTGATTCACCCAAAACATTTCTATTTTACTTCTGTCTGCGATGGCTTTGGATGTTAACCCAAAGGTGTTTTTCTGACTGAACAGGTTTTGTTGACATACACACTGGGGACAGGAGAGAATGCAGAGATAAGTATGCAACAACTGAATTGTGTAAATGAACAGTGGTGACCCTGAGTTGTTCCAGTGGTTCTGTGATTTAATACTCTGCTCTGAGTGAGATTTACTACACAGTCTGCATCCTCAGAGTCTGTAGCACAGAATATCATTGTGCTAGATGCATCTGTTAAATGACTTCCAGCTTCCTTTATGTGTTATTCCAAAAAGGGGAAGATATATAGAAAAGGAGGGGAAAAAAAAAAAAAAAACCAACCCAAAACAACACAAAAACCCAGTTTTATTGCAGGGTAGAAAGAGAGAAGGATTTAAAAAATAGAAAGAAACTGGCATTTGCTAGTTGGCTGTTCATGTTAATCCTCTTTAACACACACGTGACTTCAGCTGGAAAACATCTTGCATTTTTCGATCTGTTGTGGAGCAGCAAGCTTACTGACAGTCATAAGAACCTTTAAAAATCTCTAAGCAGTTTCTAGCCCCTCTCAGTGTCACTCTGACTTTGTAGGCTGGCAGACTGGCACTGCTCAGAGACCTAGGACTAAATGATAAATACTGACCCCACTTCTATATATATTTCTGTTGTACCATAACTCAGGGTTCAAAATGACATGTCAGAAATGGATATGTGGGTTTTAATGACATTTTTGAAAGAAACTTAAGCAGAATTTTTACTTTCAAAGTGGAATTTTATAATTTGTAGCATGTGCCTTAAAAAGCATACCCTGGAATTCCCTCACTTCAGTTATTGAGATATTTCAGAAGAGACTACAAGTCCTGAAAGGACAAAGCAGAGTGTAATTATGAAGGCTTTTCCTCTTGAATGATCATAGAGGTAATAAATAATTTTTTAAAGTGCAATAGATCCCTTTGTCTTTTGCATTGTCAAAGGTGGAGTAGGTTCATACGTTGTCATTTGCAGTACTTATCCAGATTAATTTTAGATGTCTCAGGGAGCTAGGTTTTACTGCCATATATGCCCAGAACTACAGATACAGGATTATTTCACTTGCTTTTTCTTTATGGGGAGATATCTTAAATAGATTGTCAGGAAATATGGCCTAACTGAGAACATTACCACAAATAATTATGGTTCATCTGGTCTGACAGTATAGGTAAACTGTATGATAAATGTTTTAGACCTTAAAGTGTAACTCTTACCTTTAACAATTCAGAAGAAAGACTACAGAACTAGAAAAGAAAGAAAATGGTCAGGATAAAGGGTTTTTTTGCCACCATTATTTTTCTGTATTATCTAAGCATAAGAACTGAAGAGCTGACTGCCTGAAATGCTACTGTGTGTAGAGTTCGAATGGAGTGGTATCATACTGTCTTTATTTTTCCTAAATTTTTAACACAGTGATGCTGATGGACTTTACAGATGGTTCCTTTCATATCGTGAGAAATGAGATATGTAACTGGAGACACCAAACAAGTAATTTATCTCTTCACAGGTTTCACTGACTGTGAGAGCTTGGATTTTGTTGTGTATAAATGCTTCAGTTAGACTGGTTGCCAATAAACATTGTAAACCTGTAGAAACTGAATGAAGGGTGAAACAGGGAAAATATATCTGAAAGGATCTACTTTGCATGATGATTGTGGGATGACATGTCATGAATATGTATGAGGATGTCTTATGTCATAGCCAGGTATTACCCTTAAATCAAATTTTGATTAATTGATGCTGACAGACTATTCTTCCTTCTTGATTTCCAGGTCCTAGCTGGTATTAATGAGTGCAATGGCAATTTTAATATTGTGTTTTACAAATACAAGTGTGTCACCTATGGTTTCATGCACAGCTTCTTTAACTCAAAAGGTCATCTATAAAGTTCACATATGCATGTAAATTTAAAACAGTTTTCTTTTTTCCTTGTAAAATGTTTCAGTGAGAGTGATTAAAAAGCATCCTGAAAAGTGACACATAGAAGGAAAACCCTTTGAGAATGTGACCCTGAGAGATCTGGGAACCTGGTCCACAAATCTTACTGTGACTAAAATTCTTATGGCAGGTAGTAAAATGTTGCATTGTATTTGAAAGGATTTTTTGTTTTTCAGAATGAAGGTAACAGTAAAGCAGTGTATGACTGCGCTTAGATAAACCTTCCACTGGGTGATATTTGAAAGATACAACTTATAAAGGGACAATATATGAATGGAAGCAGCCAAGCAGGCCAGGGGAGTGGCCATCAATTTATGCACACAACTGCATTTTCAACATAATTAACTGTCTAATTGAGCATTATAATTTAACTGACACATTTAAACATGTAATTTATTTGAATGTGCACTGCTTGTAATCTGTTTGTAATGTTTTGTTCTTCAGGATGCTGTCAGACTCTAGAAGACTAAAATACTCTTCTGGTGAAGAGAAAAAGAACCAAAAAGAATATATTGAGGAACCCTAAATGCACATAAATTTGTGTAATTTCAAATCAGAAGAGGAATATGGAAACAGAGAAGCCATGCAGATGAAGTACTGAGCGTAACTGTAAGCAGCATCTGAATTTTAAATACCAGAGGTGATGTACCTCACTTTTTGTTATCAGGTTGTCATGCAAAGCTGACTAGTTTAGCTGGCAGCTGAGTAGGTAAAGGAGATTTTGGTACCTGTGAGGTTTAAACTGCACATCTAGCTTGTCTGGAGGAATTAAGTGTCCTTTTCTCAGTGTGATCAACATTGTCAATAGATCAGTGTTTATACAGGGGCAGATTCTGAACCTGAAGTTGATAGGCCACACTACAAGGTGATCATTGAAACGGGATTATTTTAATACTGTGCTGGTGCCTGCCTGCCATTTTGGCTGCTGTTTCTGTCTTGCAGTCCTTATAGCAATGCCTTAGCTACAGCTGGCCCTTTTCATACCTGAACAGGGACAAGAGCGTATAGTCCCTAAACTCCATTAAAATACACAGAGGGAGTAGCCTGTCAACTAGTTGCAGAGAAAGGAGGTAAAAGTCCCTTCATTCACGCTTGCATACCCCCTGGTGCGCCAAAATGTTTACTGTCTGGGTGATAGCTAAGCACCTGACGTTTATTTTTAAGGAAAAGACAAACAGATGCATATTTGGTTTTGTTCCCAGAATATTTTTTTTTTAACTTTCAGGCTTTATTTGCTGAACAAAATAGTTGCAGGTTACCTTTTAACCCGGTAAACGCTTGTACTTTTACACCTCATTATGTACTTTGTGGTGCTGAGTTTTGAATCTGCTGCTTCCATTACAGAAATTGCCAACAGACGTATGAAAATCCAGAATATAGAGGCTGAAGCATTCCTGCCTTTTAGCTCTGGAATTACTTCTGCATACTCTTGACAATTTCCAGTGACAGATACAGTTACGGAATTCAAAAAAACAAATGCAAAATTTTACTACCAAAATAGAGAACAAAACTTTTTCACACCAGAGGCTGGCACAAGCCCTGGCTTTTCCCTCCATCTTTCTCTCTGCTCTTTGCCCTCCCAAGTCCATGATTATCAGAAGTAGAGAAGAGGAAATAAATGCAGGCCATGCAGAAGGAAATAAAATTGTATGGGTCTGTAACCCAAAGAGTTGCAGCTTTCTTTTTGACAAGATGTTGTGACCTCATGTCATTTGAGTTTATTATGCTCAGTGTAGCATAAGAAGTGATGGAAGAATCACACCTGCTGTATGTGAAGTGAGGAGTTTTAGCTGCAGTCTTTAGCCTAACTAATGGAAAATTGCATTTATATTGTTTGTTTAAATCAAAAGAATATGTACTGACTAAGCAGATGATACATTGGATTCTTTGGAGTGGGAAAATTATGTCATTTTCAGATCGAACAAGACAAATTCACTTATGAGGACATTCTGAAGCTTATAAAGGTGGATTTTGCATATCTGGATACGTAAGGCTGGAGTAGGATAAGCTTACAGTATAAAATTAAATGAAGGTATGTAACAAGCTCTCCCAAAACTTGGAGAGACTTAAATGTCTTTGTAGCTCCACTGTGCTGGTGCATAGGTTCACAATTACATGGTTGCATGTGTGTGCCATGCAGAAGCCAAGAGGGAAGGGACTTAGTACCCTTCATGGAGAGAAGAAGGGAAAGTTAGGAAGGTGGACAGTGGCTCAGAGCATCATTTCTCATTTCCAGTTCTCTGACAAAGTAATTGTCAGAAGTTGAATTTCTATTTTGTCACCTAGTGTGTTCAGAATAGCTTTTGTCAGGAGAAGCAATATTAGAAATGTAATGTGGAACACATTCTATAAAATAAAATTCTTTAATACTTTGACCTTTCAGTCCTTTGCACTGTGCTTCATGGTGATATCCTCCATTCTGTGAAGATTAGCTAGGCTGTCCATATGACAAGCAGAGCCCATCAAAACACTCTCTACTCTGGCTGCTGGATCTGTTTGCACTTTTTGGTATTTTGACTGTTAGTGCCTCTTCTGTTCTGTTCTACCTTGATGATAAAGGACCAGTAAAGCCTTTCCCATTTGGAAGAGGAGGACCAGTGGGAGGGGAGAATTGGTGGAATTACTCACAAATTATCTGTGACAGAGTAGATCCTATTTTAATGATGTTATTTGTTCTTGCTCTGTTGTCTAGAGGAAAAAAAACAAAAGAACCAGAAATTCCTGTCTTTGTACCGTAAGTCAAGTTGACTCTGTACTGGAGGGAAGCAGATGTGGCAGCTTAAGAAATAGCACCGATGCCGAAAGGCAGCCTACTAACTGCTCTTTCCTCACTGAGATTTCTGCTCAGTTGTGCACTGGTGTGCACACACAAGGCTGACTCAGGTGGCTGGTCGTGTCCACCTCCAATGTACAAGGCTGGCATAGACTAAGGGGCAAGCAGGACAATAAAAAGCCAGGGATTAAGCTGTTTTGCTTGGTACAGGTTTACCTGGGCTATCTGGGATAACAATACGTGGATCAAAGAGTGAACTCATGGAGATTCACCGAGACTTGGGCATTCATTTTCTTCTGGGAAGGCACATGGAAAAATATGAGGAAATTCTGAATGGCTCCTATTTTAGCTTGGAATTTAGAATGTGTGTTTTAAATGGGAGAAAAGATAATAAAGATGAAAAATAATGCAAGAGCTAATGGCCAGCTCTCCCTCATACCAAAGTTGTTACTCTCGTGTCTGAGGAGGTGCCTCGAAGTCTATATTGTTTTCAGAAAACTGAATTGGGCTATTTTCCCTAGATTCTCTTAAAGGGTTTAATAAATTGAACTTAATTAATTGTTAATAAAAAGAGATGACTAGCATGATCTCTCTGTTTAGTCTAGTCTCCTGCCCAAATAGGTAATTATGCCAATTTTTGTTTAAATTAAGAATGCATAAAAGCCTGCATTGTGTAACCTGAATAGCACTTTGCACAGAAGCAGGTCAAGTTTCCCCAAACTTAAATTTCTGTGGTACTTTGACCTATTCTCTGGTGAGAGCTTACATGGTTTATGGTGTAGCATCTTTCTGTACTTCCTCTTCAAGCCTTCTGTATGTACCTTTTACAGGGAGGTGGTGCACCTCTTGAAAATGGCCGTAGTTAACTTTGTGTACTGTTTTTACTGAAGTACAATTTGTACTTTGACTTATAAAGCTGATGGGATACCTTGTAATCTATACACTCAGGGTTGTATGCTTAAGGGGAAGGTCCCTTCTGAGTGTGGCAGGTCATGCAGTGGGTAGGATTCACTTTTGTTGTAGAGGCAGCTGACTATATACATTATCCATTCTATGCATTGGTTCCAAATTTCAGCTGTGAGTGTGTGAGAGACAAGTGGGAATCTTTATCCACTGAACGCCTCTCTACGTTCTCCATGCAGTGAGAGGCCTGGACCCTCATGAAAAGTGTAAGCCATACTGATTATATCAATTTAAAGGCAGGAGTCCTCAAAGTGTCCTTCTATAGAGTCCTCTCAACTGTTCTTGAAGTGCAAGCAAGGTACTAACAAAGAAGCATAAACCACTGTAGTTAGTGTCCGTTTTGGTGTAAAAGAGCCTGTGATAAAAGTGAAGGCATTTGGTAGAAGAGCTTTCTCTCTTAATCTTTGGACTAGATAAAATGTGGGAGGGCTGGGAAAAGGCTAGAATTGATGCGTTATAAGCAGAGAGGGTTGAGCTGTTGGCTGTTTGTAGGCTTATATGTGAAGCATGAATTTGAAACGTACTTAGAAATCCATGTCACTGCTTTTTATTGTGCTGGAGACTTGAATTCTGAGGCTCTGGATAACCTGTACCTCCCCACAAATGTGGAGAGGGGGAAGAGGGCAGATTTCTGACATGGTAGCTGTTTTGCACAGAATTTTAAAGTCTATAGTAGACAAGACAGAGGTACCCTTATGGTGCCCATGCACAGCATGCATCTGCTGTACATTATCTTCCTACTAAATGTCACAAACCATGATAAAGTTACTATGCCTGAATAGACAGTGTCTCTGAAGAATATATTGTGAATGTGGAAAAGAGGAACTTCAAAGCAGAAACAGAGGCTGACCTCAGCACTAAGATGCTCCTCTCTATTGAAATGTGGGAATAATGTATGGAGCTGCACTAGTACAAATTGCTGCAGCGCCTTGGCCGTGCTCCAAACGAGTGCCCTTTCTGATGGAGTTTTTAATACTTCAAGAAGATATAGTATGCGCATTTAGGAGCCAATAAAATGATTCCCTGTAGGATCCATAGGCTGCATTTCAATGCTAAATTACGATGACAGTGTGAATGATTGACCACTGATGACCAGTGAAGCATTTCTGCACACACGTGCTTTTTCTTCTCTGCAGTTTACTCCCTTCTTCTGGTAAACTCTGTCACTGCTTCAACCCTTAATTGAGATGCTTCTGTCCGTCTCTCTCAATGCACGTGTTGTGCCATAGGTGCTGATGCTAAAGAAGCTCTAACCACCTGGCAGTTTATTGAGTGGAGCCTGACCTTATTGTGTTCATGACCTGCAAGAGACTGCAGCCAAGACTTGTTTGGTCTCCAGACAAAAAAAGCTACATTAAATGAACCAAAAAGAAATCCATAGATTCAACTATTGCTGCATCTGGCAATTGAGAGAGGAATGAGAAGGGAACTAAAAATCCCATTACAATTATTCTTGGGTAGGAGTGTAGTTTTCTGTTTCAAAAAAATCGAATAATGTTGAATTTATGCTCCATCTAGTCTAAGTTGTATGCAACAAGAGGGGAATGAGCTTTTTTTTAATGGGAAAGAAGGGTGACCCTCTGTTAAGGGTGAGAGTATAGGAACTGGACTTCAGATTTCAGTGATCTGAAAGATTTCCCCATAGAGCGGTCAGAAAATTAAAACTTTAAGTTCTTGAAATTCCACTTTCCAAGATTTTGAATAGTTTATTTTGGTAACAGAATTCAGTGGCTGAATCTCTGTCACACCTGTGTCATTAACCCCTTATAAAAAAAGAGATATTTGATTCATAGTGGAAAAATGTGATTCATAGAAAGTAGAGTACCTGGCCAAACAGAGGAGTAAGGCAAATACCTCAGGATCCTGTTTCTTATATACATGATACTATATAAATTGTATGAAAAATACAATAAAAGTTAACAGGGAATAATTAAAAAGCTAAGCCTAAATTTTGACAGTCCAGGCAGCTATTGTATGATTTTTTCATATTATAAGCATTTTTTTAATCTAGTGTGAGGAATTCTCGTCAGAAAAGCAGAGAAATAAACTAGAAAAGAAAATGTTCTTGGTGCTGATCCTGTCTCTATCTTGATTTCTTTCTTTAGGAATCTTAATTTTTTCAGAAGTGCTGTTTAATTCTGTTCACATGCCCAGCCTAGCCCGAGACAGTTCAAGTAAAACCCCGACTCCCTGAAGCTGACAGCAGTCTTGCCATTGTGCCAGGTACCTGGCACATGCAGTTTTGATGGAAATTTACCCTGAGGTCTTGATTTCTTGAAAGCTGTGGGGTATCTCAGTGTTTTCTTCCAGAAGTTAAGGAATAATAACATAGTGACTCTGAAAATGGTTGTCTCATTCTTCTGATGAGAAATGCAAACACAGAAAACTCAAGAATAATATTTATGTACGGCATTGCTTAGGTTATAATTGCATATATCCTGAATATGAAAAATGAGGTGAAATAAAACACAGTGGTGTTTTCACATATACAGGGCTTCAGTAAGAACTGGCTTTCTCTCATGTGGAGCTTTCTTGCTTGGTACCAGACGCTTAATAAATAAATAAAGATAGATGTCAAACCGTTCAGCTGCAATCATCCTGCCTTTTGAAATAAAACCTTAATAGTGAGAAAAATAGGAGGGATTTCTGAAATCCATCCCCCCCCCTTTTTTTTTTCTTTCTCAGATGGAAATTGACTGGCAGCTATCAGCAAATTGAAGACAGGGAAGCTTTCAGAAGTATTTGCCTTCTAAACTGCTATCGTTGTCTGTAGTCTTCTTGGAACCAGATTTCTATTTGCTGACTGCTGAGGCATTTTGTTGGAAGCTTTTTACTGGGAATAGAAGAAATGACATTTGAATTGCTTTTGGATTTCTTATTTTTAAAGCTTTTGAGCTGGATGTGTATTTCATTCCTTCTCATTTTTTGTTTTTCTTCTAAATATCATCTTTGTATCTGTCACAAAGTGGAATGCAAAACAATTAAGCAAGTCACTTGTGAGTCTCTGACTACAAAACAACACTCCTCACAGCATTCTCAGTAATTCCATCTTTAACTAAAGCTTTGACCTGTAGTAGAGACAAAAACAAATTGTTTTAGTCTTCTCAGAGTTCTAGGTTTGCATTATAACTTCAAATTTCCCAATTTACTTACTTAAAGTCCCAATTTACTGAGTTTTTTGTTTACTTCATGATGATACTATCCTCATTTAACTCCCACTGACACCTTAGTTCTTAAATGGTTTACAGAGTATTTCCCCCCCCCCCACGCCAAAGTTAATTAAACCATTTCTCAATGCTACAAAAGGAGCATAAAACCCCCAGTGAAAACTTCAATGCTAGATTATCTACATGAAACAAATACTTTTAGGTATTTTGTCCCCCTTTGACATTTGAAACCAGGCTGCTGTCTTCCTACAGGACTGCTTTCTGAGGCTCACAAACAGCCCGGCATTATACAGAGAAGACTCAGCTCAGTTTTCTAAACATCTTTTTCATGCCATGCCACCCACACAAAAGAGTTTGGGGCTTTCCTTGCCTCCTCAGTCTGGATATACTTCCTTTTTTATTCCTGTGTTTCCAGTCAGTGTGGCAATGTGTGGCCTGGAGGCTTGGCTTGTGGCTCTTTGGACTTGCTCGATGCAATAAGCTGATACACAAATGCCTGGAAGGATTGTCAAGGTATGCTCACTACACCTAGAAATTAAGGAGGTTTTGTGGGCTTGAGAAGTGGAAACTCAAGTCCAGGCTTGAATTTTATGTCCTTGGCTTTGCTGTGTGTGTGTCGTGGCATTCCTATAAAGGGGGAATGCTCTGTGTGAGATTTGTAACATTCCCCAGGGGAAATATCAAAATTATAGCTTCTTTGCAATCAGGGATACAGCTGTGTCTGGGTATTAGGCAAAAACTCTACAAGTGTGAAAACCAGGGGTGCTTCCATACCAGGCATGTTCATCCTGGGAAGCACTGTAGTGTCATTATTCTCCATGGTGCTCGAGTGTTCAGTTTGCTGAAGTAGTGCTGTGCAGCTGACAGAAAGGTTGTGTTATACACACTGTGAAAGCTCCCAGCAGTGCAGCCAGTCCCAGTCACCAGAGTCCACTGACAGCAGCAGGCAACCAGCTTGGGGAGCTGACTCCTTTGGCTCATGGTTCAGCTCTTCACGGGGTGTAGGCGTGGGAGGACTCGCAGGATCAGGTGGTGAGGGTTTCTGTTTGAAACAAACAGTGGATAGGTAGTTCAGGGCTGATGGTGAGATTCAGAAGGAAACCATTTCACAGTGATGATCTTGGTTATACTTTAAAATATTTGTTCAGGAGAAAATGCCTATGAACTGGGGGGAAAAAAACCTACCAGCGAGAAACAATAAAAGGCTGTGCACAATACCAGCTGCCATTAGAGCCTGAAGGTTTATTTTCAGAGCGTCATTTTTAGAAACATTGCTTCAAATAATTTCATTGGTCTAAAGAAAATTGCACCTTATACCTCTTTGTTCTGCTTGGAGTTGAATTTTTATGGAAGAATAGGGCTGTTCAGAGTGTTGGACAGGTTAAGCCCTGCGCTTTCAGAAGAGCTCTCTGAAAGGACACCGAGCACTGTATGATGCGGTTGCACAGTGATACCACGGTCCTTGCTCTGTGATGAATAATTCAAGTGAAAGTGTCTGGTTGGTTACAAATATTCAGAACAGATTTTGTGAGTATAATGTATAACAGAGGGCAGCAGACAGTAACGAGCCTTTTCCAGCTTTGTACCCTCCTTGAGACTGGGCTTGGGTGACAGAGAATTCTCATGAAATTTCCAGAATATAAGAAATAAATAATCCCCCAACACTAAATAAGTATTCCATTCCCTAAGATGGAACTAATAATTGGATGTAAGGCTTGAACTCAAAGGAGAAAAAAAATGCTCCTATTTTTTTTTTGTTTATTTTTAGTGGATGGCATTGAGAAGCAATATACCCATCAGTACTCACTGGGAAGGCTACAAATAGCACGATCACTAGCAAGCTGCCAGTATAATGACTCTGTGATTCGGGAAAAAGATTTTTCTGCATCCAGCCTTTCTTAGTTCCCAACTTTAGAAATATCTCTGGGAATTTCCCATGATCCTAAGCCTTGCATCTGTGTTATTTATTCCTATACCACAGAAGAAGAAAGCACCCTTTTCCCTGCATGGGAGAGTGTTAATAGCTATATCCAACAGGCAAACATGCATTCTTCTGGTTAGTGGTCAAATGAAATTTGAAAGCCATTTTACTGTCCGGTGTTATTACTGAATAGCCAATGCAGACAGCTGGATCGTTGGGAGCTGCCTCGGGATCGTCTGGGAGGTTACTGAGCTTTTGGTTTGATCTTGGAACCATCTCCCTGTGTAAATAAAGGGTAAGCATTAGCTAATAATGATTAAAGTATTAGATGTTTTAGGATGTCATGTGTTTCTTCATTAAACAACCTTTGAAAATTAAACTAAAGGTCATCGGCCCAACCCAGTCCTGTGGTTAATCCTTTTTCCTGGTTTGATTTGATCTAGTTAGTTACTTCAGGCATTTATAATCTTATTGAGGGACAGCCCATGAAATATACATCAGGGGAAAGCAATTCTGCATAGCACACCACCTACTCTTGGCTCTGCATGTAACTGGTGCCATCAAAATTGCCTTGGTTTAGATTTTTGGACTGTGCGGTGACCAGAGAAGGTCCTGCCCGCAGTCCATCTGTGCAGTGGCCTGTGGCACGTGCTGGAGGGGTGATTCCTTCCCCAAAATGTCGGGTACATGGTGCAGTGAGAAGGGTACAGAGAAGTGAGGGATCGGCTGCTGCACACATCAGCAGATGGAGCGAGAAGTAGGATGTGTCCAGAAAATAGGCAAATGCTGTCA
Organism: Ceryle rudis; assembly: GCA_033439905.1. NCBI lineage: Eukaryota > Metazoa > Chordata > Aves > Coraciiformes > Cerylidae > Ceryle > Ceryle rudis. The sequence continues at coordinate 48,186 of JAAGNO010031302.1, forward strand.
GTGTGTAGTCAAAAAGCTCCAGTCACTGTGGTTTTTACCTGTGTGCATTTAAACCAGATAAGCTTTACTTAAATCTCAGTGTAAATTATCACAGGTGAGTTCTAACTGAAAAAAGGAGACTTCAAAAGCACTGAAGTTTTACAGCTGCAGTGTGTTGATACTGTAGGATCTCCTCTTTCTCACGTAAATTTGAAAGCACAGTAGTGCTCTGAGCTCAGAGCCTGCTTTTCAAATGATAAAATGTTTTAACTGCTATCTTTTTTTTCCACCCTCAATCCTAGGTCCTAATTAAGCAGTAACTGTAAAGACAGTAACTGCAGTAATCATTTCTCTTTGCACTGATCTAATCTGAAGCCACGAGCAGCTGCAATAGTTATGCTACGAAGGATTTTTCCCCTTTGGCGTATATTGCACAGGCTGTCCCTCGATTAGGTTACAAGTGCTTGAAGGTTATTGATTTTTCCTCTGTTTTATGAGAATGCTTCTCTTTTTAACAGTTTAATTTCTCAGATTTGAATTTGAATGATCAGGTTGTGAAACAAGAGTATTTATGCATCTGATTACCTGTTTATCTGGTCAGGGAAGCTCTACGATGACACAAAAAAAACCCCTTTCTGATTCCTGAGCCACTGGAGATCCCATGCTCTGGGGTGTTGTCCTCCTCCTGGCAGTTCACACACACACAAGGTGGCTGTAAAGGTTCGTAGTATTTCTTAAGGGGAAGTGTCTCCTGTGACGTTGCTTACGGGCATCCCAGAAGCACGCTGCACAGTGAAACTGTTCTGTGGAAATAACCCGGGGTTTCATTAGGCTGGTTTGGGTGGGTTGCTAGGCAACTCGGGGTAACAGGGGGCTTGAACATATTCTGTAGGTTGGTACAGGTCCCTATAGAGATTTCCAGGTAAGTAACATAGACGTTAAGAGAGTCTGGTCAACTGCGACACAAGTTAAGCCCCGCAAACTTAACTTTTGCGAGGATGAATTTTTCGAGGAAGAAATTGGATTAGACCCAGGGGTGACGTATCCTGTTTGATTTCTTTTCCCCTTGCGCTCTGACAAGCTTTGTGTTTAGGCAGGCTTTTGTTTCTGGCTCTGAGTCGCTTGAAAAAAATTTGGGAGCTCTCTCAGGGTGTCACGGGTGGTGTGCTTAGCTCGATTGGCTCAGTTTTCTTGCAAGTGCTTTGTTCTTCCCACCACCCTCAGGTCAGTTGCGCAACATGCCCCTACTGTTTAAAAAGGAGAAAAAAAAAAAGGGGGGGGGAAGAAAAAAAAAAAGAGAAAGGCGACCTATGCCAGAAGGTTTTCCGATGGGCTATTCAAACCCGGGGAAATTG
>JAAGNO010031302.1:58105-68986 GCA_033439905.1 Ceryle rudis
TCAGATTTAAATATTTGGCAGAGGGGAAAAGATACTCCTTTTGCAGGCTTGTTCTTTATCACATGAGCTTCCTAAGAGTCAGTGGCCATACCACACAGCTCACTTACAGGTAGCCAAGGTCTCCTCCCAGTGCTCCATGTACAGATGCTATCCCTCACATCCAGTGCAGAAGAAACATGCTCCCTGCTCCAGAGAAGTATCACAGATCTGCTGCCCCAATTCAACAAGCCCAGGGTAAATTTTCCTGCTCCAGTTAAGCCAGATGAACATATGCACCTAATGGAGAATTTGTAAGCAGGGAAAAATCTTTGGTTTCCCAACCTCCTGCTCTTAACTATTCTTGCCATAAAATGCCCTTAAACAAAGCAAAAGAAGCCAGAAAAGAACAATCCACCTATTTTTCCTAATCACCACTGAGTAAATAAATGTACTTAAAAAGCTGACTTCATACTGTGACGTCCATTTTTCTGAAAGCACAAGCTGTGCTGTGGGAACAGGAGAGATACTACAGTGAATACACTGCTTTTTACATTAATTTTACAACGCTTCTAATGGGGAAGGGCAAACACCAGTCTGGAACGCATGGCTGACGGCTGACCCACTTCAGGGAAGATCCAATTACAGTCCAAAGTATTTTTAATGCCTTTGCTTGTCTGCTAAATCTCAGAAATTTTTTAGGTTATAGCCGACATAGACTGTGGAGTCTGCACTATTACTTAAGCTGAGAGACAGCACAACATACATACTCAACAAAACGTGCACCCACATTTACCGTACGACAATGCTGCTCATTGCTGTATTTCCCCTGTACTTATGCAAGATGCTGGTTTCGGCTGCTTTACAGCACTGCTATGCTTTCAACCCCTGGGCTGCTATTTTTCAGCATGTGGGCAGATATTCTCTGGAAAGCTTCTGTTAATGTCTCATCTGTTTCTGAAAATGAAACGAGAGATGCAGCTATAGGGACCAACAGAGGCTCTCAGAGTCCCACGGTGGGGCAGCAGCAAACAGAGGGAGGATGGTACCAGTATAAACTGCCACAGCTCTTTTTCCAAGACCCATTTTATGGTCATTAGGAGCAGACACACTCAACAGGGCACTTTCAGGCAAAATGCTTATTTGGGATTTGGCAACAGCCTTTATAACCAATTTTACTGCTGTGTAAAACAGTGAGCAACCCTTGAATGCTGCCAGGACAGATCCAGCCTGGACGTTACCACTGCAGGACCAAGCTACACACTTCAGTTTGGCTCACCTGAGTATGGTAGCATGTCCTGTGATGAAAGAGTTTTCTGTCACTGTACCCTTCTGAGAAACTGTGACAACACCTAGGCTGTGTACCACAAAAAAAGGGAGAGGAGAAAAAAAAAGGGGGAGGAGGAAAAAAAAAAAAAAGGGGGAGGAGGAAAAAAAAAGGGGGAGGAGGAAAAAAAAAAGGGGGGGGGGAAGAAAAAAAAAAAGAGAAATGCTGACTAATGCCAGAGGTTTCTCAGATGGCTGATGCAAACCTGGAGAATTTGCATCATCAGTCAGCTGGAGTAACTTGGTATGACAAGAGCTTAAATACAAGTCCACGCGGAAGCTGAGCTGGTTTCCAAAGACAGGGCAGTACCAGCTCGCAGTGTGAAAGCGCAGGTGTTCCTGAGCTCTGCTCAGGTTGCAGTGAAGGCTCAAATACACTTTAGGAGCTTTGCTACCTGTGCGTAGGAGCAGCTGGAAAGATAAGAGAGGGCAGGGGAAGAGAATAAGTAGTTGGCTACACAGGAGAGAAAAAGCCTTGAGTTTCTGCTGCAAACTTTTTTTGCCTGCCCTTGCCGTCAGTGTGCTGGTGGCACTGTAGCATGTTTAGGAAAGCTGCTGTAACCTCGGTCTCTAATGGAAGCTACTTGCAGGGGCAAGCTAATGGCAAGTTGCCCTGTATGGACAGCGGACAGCCGGCCCAGGAGGAAAAAGTTGTGCTCAAGAAGAAAGTCACGCTTTTGAGAGGAATATCCATCATAATTGGCACTATCATTGGAGCTGGCATCTTCATCTCTCCCAAAGGCATCCTGAAGAACACGGGCAGCGTGGGCATGTCCTTGACTGTATGGACAGCATGTGGGATCCTCTCGCTCTTTGGTAAGTCCCTTGAAAGTTTCTAATTGGTTCAGAGGGGTGGCTGGTGGATTATTGCTATTATTTGTCTGATTTTGCCATTGGATAGCAAGGCACAGTGTGGAGCTTGAGGACCAATAGGACTACAGAAGGTTTGTGCTGCATGATAGGTTGCGTGGGGGATGCAGAGGTATGCAACCCCTGTGTCCCCAGTGCCTGGTCGGTAAAGATTCCAAGAGTAAATTATTGTTTCTTATGGATCCCTAAAGGAACAGGAAAAGCAAATGTCTATTTTATGCCATACAATGTGCTGTGTGTCTAATGTTTTTCTTCTGGCTGTAAGAGGTAGTTTATGGTTTGCTTGTAAATGCCCCCAGCAGCTGGGGATGCGGGTCACTCTGCTTGAACACCGGCAAAATGTTTAGATAGCTCGACCTACTTCCCTAGAGTCAGGCTAGAGCAAGGTCTGAGAGGAGTAATTCCCACTGGAAACTACCTGCATTGGCATGAAAGGGAGAAAAATAATAACACTAATAACACCTCTCCCCGGTCTTCGATTGCTGCTCTTTGCTTCATTCCTTTCTCATGATACTGTTTTGAAAGATAGCGCTGCAAGAAAATAGTATGGTGGAAACAAACTTACACTGTGAGTTTCATTGCTGGCCTGCCTATTGTGACAGTTATTTCTAATTTTGTGTATTTTTAGAGAGTATTAAATTCTGAAGATTGCCAGTATATTTGTCCTGTACACAGAGCCCCCATTCAGAGTGGAAAACCCCACCCTGGCCTCTTGCGGGACAGAGGGTCCATTGACCTACTTAATGAATTAATCTCAAAGAAGCTGAAGGACTAACATGAATATTGGCTTTATTTAAAACAGAAACAACTTGTTTTCTGGCAGGAGTTTAAGAGGACAAACACGGACTAACATGTGTCTGCTTAATAGGTGAAACATGCAAATGTCACTCTGTGTAAATTGGCTCTGAGCTTAAAAGAAACGTGGAGTGTTTATAGGCTAAGCCCACCCAAGCCAAATAGACGGTGCAAGCAAGTTAAGACCCGTTCGGGTCAAATGTTAAATGTATTGGTACAATGCGCAGCATAATCTCCTGTACAAATGTGGAAATATTGCCTGTAACCAAAATTCCCCTCTGAAGTAAGATACATTTTGTAACTCTGTCAGAAGATCTTCAATTTAATCAAAACTGAATTTGCTTAAGCTTTGCATTTTTTTGGCTTTAATATTAGTAATTTGCTGACTGTGTAGTAAAGTCTATAAAAACCAAAATCTGTATTATCAGATGGATTTTCTAGGTCATTTTTCATACCTCAAGATATGAAGAACTGTGTAATTTGGCCCAGCAAAGTATACTATCTCTTTCTCTGAATGGTCTTGTTACAGTTATTTTATCTTGGGTTTCTTTTTTTTTTTATGCCATGAGTGTTTTTAATTCCCTGTGTGACTTAATTATACTAAAATCACATGCAAAGATCACTCAAGGTCTTGCTGAGGCCATATGTATAACATATATTGAAACGCCATTTCAACCTGAACCTCAACAGAAGAGGCTGACAACAGAAAGCCCAACAATAGCTTTTTTTTTTAGTAATTTGATTAAGACTTCATTTAAGTACATAGGTAAACTGAAGGGTAGTAGATAAAAGCTGCTTCATTTTATGCAAAGCCCCAAGCAAAGCAAATGAACAAGGTTGGAATTTGTCATAATGTGGTACAGTTTTAACGAGCTTGGAGATGTTATGTGGGTTTGATAATTGTAGTTGTCATCTTAGAGCACTGCAGCATAAAAGAGTGTAGGGAACAGAGCTGAAATAAGTTCATATATGTCACTGATCTTAACTCTAAGTGATATGGTGTTGACAAACTTTATTACTGTCTTAATCTGACTTCTCAGGCTCTGTTTAAAGGGCTACCTATGTTTATGGGATGTGGTACACCTCTCTACTGATGCAATCCACTCGTGCAACTGAGAATCCACTGGCTTTGTGACTGGGTGATGGCTCATGAAGCATCAGTAGATGGCACGTGGGTGAAGAAGGCTTCATGTAGGTCCTCATACTTGCTATGCGCCATTGCCCGTTCCATAATGGCAGAGGCTGTGCATTGTGCCCGTGGCAGCCTTGGGGGGCTCCCCAAGAGCTGCTCCATGCTGGCAATGCCACTAGCACTTGTTCCAAAGGGGTCTGAACCACTTCTGCATCAACTAATGCAGGAATGTGATGATGATTTGGGTTTTGTTTTAGCCAGTGTAAATCCAGCAAAGGATTAAATGAGCCGCCTCCTTTGAAAACACGGAGTAGTCTGTATTTCAGGCAATGCAGAAAGGCACTGAGCTTTCATTGTGTTAGTAGTACACAACAATACTGCAACGGTGTTGAAAAGCCAGAGCTAAGCCATCCCCTGAATTTGTAAGTAATATGTTGGGAGTACTATTGAGGAAAATTCTTAAATCTTCAATTCCTGCTTCCAAATTTTGGCCAGTTGATTGTTTCATCTGTGGCTGAGAAGTAACACAGTCTTCAGGCTTTTCTGCCAAGGCTGAGCCAGGCATTTCTAAGGCTGAAAGGAGCTGATCATCATTTGATAACAAGCAAATGTGTTAGGTGGCTTTCACTTTGCAGTGCAGTCAGGATGCCTGGGAAGTGGGGGTAGCTGGTGTGACCAGAATTTTGTTGTCCCTCTTCACAAGATACAGATGAGTAATGAAACCTGTTGATAGCAAATACCTTGTTCAGTAGCCTTACACGTAAATGTAGCTGGGGTATATGTACAGTCTGGTTAACTGAAAGTCTAGCTGAATGAAAACTTACAAAGGTGCTTGAAAAAAATTATTAAAATGTATGAAAAGTATTTGTGCTACCACAGCAGCTCCATTTTTTAGCTTATAAATGTTTTGAAAGGCATTTCTGGATATGTCTTGTGATGCCACAGTTTACTTTCCACAGGTGCCCTCTGCTATGCTGAACTAGGAACATGCATTAAGAAATCTGGTGGCCACTACACCTATATCCTGGAGGCCTTTGGCCCGTTACCTGCTTTTGTGAGAGTCTGGGTTGAATTGCTCATCATTCGGTAAGTGTATTGTGGCTTCTCTGTGTTTCTTTTCTGATGGCAATACACTTTTCAGTCATAAAGAAAAATCTCCCATATATGATGGGCAAAAAAAAATTAAATATATCTTGATCAACGAGCTGTGTTCTTTTAGTATGGTTGCTTCAGGGAATTTAACAACGCTATTTTGCTTTTCGGCATTGAAGCAGTAAAGATGATGTATGTGCATATCTGGGGGGGCGTCGGGGAATGATTCGATGAAAACTGCCTGCCACACAAATTCAGCTACTTAAGCTTTAATTTTGTTAAGCTTACTGGATCCATTAATGTCACTAATAATGCTAATACTCGTGCTACATACAGTATGGTGGAAGAAGGAAGTCACCTTTACAATTTCTCAGTCTTGGCACTAGCTTTTGAAGCAGTTGCTATTGTCTGTGGATAGAGGAGTAACTCCTGGTGAAGCTATTGCCCAGTAGTTTCCAAGTTCAGAGGCACTGTGTATTCATTATACATATGCTTAGGTCCCCATTTTTTATTTTTGAGGTGTGTTGGAGACCTTAACTCCTGATTAGCAAGAAAAGCACTAACTGGCCAATAAAGCAACATTAAGTCCTTACACATCTAAAACGTCCAAAGTATTGTTTTGGTGTGTAAGCCTGTGACTTGTGCAACCCTTGACATACAGGAGAACTACAATACGAAGGTGCTGAATCATCATATCATAAGTTTTCATCAACTGAACGGATCTGTCTATAAAACTTAAACGTGGCCCTTTAAATTATTATATTACTTTTTTTTTTTTTTCTTTCTTTACAGTATTGTTGAGGCTGGAGAGCTTGTTACAACTCACTTATGCAGAATGACTTAGGGAATGCTGCATTCCTGCCTCAGGCTAGTTAGCACTCCTTTCCCCTCTCTTCCGCAATCAGCAAATTAGTCACAAAAGCACAAGCCTCATTTCAAGTCACAACTATGTTTACATAATATTGACAAGTTCTAGCACAGACTGTTGAGTTTAAAAGCACTGACAGTGCCGAGTCATTATGAAGCCATAAATCCCGATCTTGTTTCCGGAGGAAATCACTGTGTGTGTCAGATGGTCCCTTACATCCTCCCCACCTATATGTAACCTTTGAATTAACTGCATAATTTCAACCAAAAGTGATGAAAGAGCAGATGTCTCAACTGTATTAACATTTTGCCAAAAAAAAAAAAAAATCAGACAGAGGAAACAGACTGGTGTTTTCACCGCGAGAAGCATAGTATTGTGAACGTAACTACATCATTGCATGTCACAGTATCAGCAGTAGTGAGCAGTATCAGAAATCCCCCTCTTAACCTGTACCTGACTAGGCAGAGGGAGCCTTATTAACCTAGGCACAAACACCCACAAAGAAACCAGGCTTCATAAATCCCTCTCTTTGCAAAATTATTATTTTTTTTAACATATGACAGTGTCCCAGGAGCATTAGGAAAAGACTCTTAGTCATTGTGATCTGTCCCACACCCAGAAAATAATCATCTTGCATGGGAAGGAACATCAGTGGATTCTTTAATGTCAAATGTGCGAAGCAGCAAGCGAGGTGTACTTGTTATAACTTGTGACGATCAGAGCGGCGCTGCCGAAACTCTGCGTGGAGTTTTCTATCCGACTCCTGCATCGGTAAACTAATTGGCCGCTGCTGTCAAAGAGGTTGAGACCTACTATATATCTACGTTTTCTTCAATGGATGAAGTTGCACAAGCACTTCTCAGCTAAGCCGTTTTTTCCTCTGAAAGATTGCAGGATTATCACACCCACTGGATGATGGAGCAGCTACAACCAACCAACCATTTCCTGCTCTCATGTATCTTTTCAGTTGCTATTTTAGGCTAAGACACTCTTAACCTGAGCCCACATACTGATTAAACTGCGCCAGCATTACCTCCTCTTTAGATGTGCCTGAAGCTGCGCTGCTTCTTATCCCATAGAAGCAGGAACTTTTCGTCTCCCCAGAAGTCAGGTTGTGGGTATATTACACCATAAAAAGGAAAAAAAGTAGTTTTCAAACAAGTGAGGACAACTCTGCAAATGCATTGCCCATACTCTTAACTATGGGGTTTGCTAAACACAGGTTGGGTGAGAGTGTGCTGCCAAGTGACTCACCCCATGGTAAGTGCTAAGACACAGGTACCTGCTGCTTTCCCAGTGGCTTTTTGTGTTCCTTGCCCTTCCATGAAGGCTGCTAATGCCCTTTCTGTCCACTCCTGAACATACAGCTGTTAGGGGACTGCTGGTCTGTCAAAAGGACTAAAAGTCAAAAGGAAAATGCCCTGTTCCTTCAACTTCTACTTCCACTGATTCACTACATTGCCAGCAACATCTCCCCCCCTCCACAGCAATATGAGAGAGAGAGATATTTATTAGAGGTATCCTTTAGGAGATATGTTTTCAAAAGCATAATGGTGTGGAGAGCAGTGACTGCCTCTTAAAGAGGCTGTTCTTAGAGGGAAAACTCGAAGTTCTGGAAAAAGGAACTAAGACTGAGGAAAAAGTCTGGGAAAGCTCTGAAGATCTGACCTTTCATCTGATTTAGGACACTTCAAACTACTTTTGGCGGGTTGCAGTGCTTAAAAGCCAGAAGCCTGGTGATCTTTTATGTAAATTAGAAATAATGCACTGAAGTAAATTCAGTCTGCGTAAATTCAGCATAGAGGATGTTTGGTCCCTGGGCAAAGGGAAAAGCTGCAAAGCCAGTTGTTGACTAGTGAGAGGAACAGTCCTTCTGAGCAAAGGACACAGAAGCAGCAGCCCTCACTTGTCCACACAGAAACTTTCCAAGCAAGATGCTTTTGTTCTTTGCTGCTCTGCAGTTTGGTCCAGTGCAATGTGAGACATTTTGGTTGAGTCATAATGCTAAGAAAACGGGGTTTGTTTCAAAGGCAAAACTGCCTTTTAGAAAATTCTATTATCATTTGATGGAGACTAATAACTTCTTTGCCGAATTTTTACACTGTTCCACAGAATTTCAAGCAACAATATTTATTAAAATTCTGTTAAACGGAGGCATTATTTCATTAAATGCTGTAGATTTTTTTTCTTCCACAAGAAATTTGCACAGACTCTTGTTTAACTCAAAAATCCATTGAGGCAGCATTATGTGCCCTTTTGTCCTTAACGTGTGTGGGTGTGTGATGAAGCACAGATCCTGCCAACTAAGAAGATCTCGCCAATAAGAAGGGTGAAAGTGTCCTCCCAAACCAAATGTGAACAGACCACTAGAACTGTTACACACAGACAATGTCTGATCTGAGGCACAGGGTAATTTGCTGCTTATATGTGTCAGCACTGAGGCTTCTAGCAAATATTTAGCTTGCTTCAGAGAGAAGAACTGTATGAATATTATGAGTATTTCAAATTTGTGAATACAATAAATACGTACCTTTCTTCACACTTATCTGTTTCATGTTAGGTGCTTTCTATACTTGGAGGGTTGTTAGTCACTAGAAGGAACAAGTTCTGCTTGTATTTCAGAAATTCCATTTTCATTCATTTTTTTACATTGTCTCAGGTTTTAATAGCAGACTTGGGTAGGTTTTCAAAACTTATTTTAGTAAAGCAGAATTCTCAGCTTGTTTGAAATTAATTTGCCTGTGTCTCTAAGGGACGATGTATAACTGGCCACTAAAATTCAGTCCTCAACAGCTTTTACTCAGGGTTTTTTGACCATGTAATCTAATCTGTGCCATGTTTGCTTCAAATGAGTGAATGAAGATTTCCTTTCTGTTTATGGCTTCACAACATGGAAGCTGTAAGAGCGAGTCTGGTAAGAAGTGTTGCTGTCAAGATCAGAACCACTGAGCACAGCTAAACTGCTTGTGGTTTCCTGCTACACTCAGAAATCATGGTATGTGGTACCATAGTTACAAGCAGGCATCAAAGAAGGTACAGTTCATAGCTCTGTGATCGTAAAGTTACAGCATGATCCTGTAAGAATATTATCTGTGTACTATTGCAGATTAATTTTGTGATTTATTTTTTGTTGTTTTTACTCTAGCCCTGCTGCCACAGCAGTGATATCGTTGGCTTTTGGACGTTACATTTTGGAACCTTTCTTTATGCAGTGTGAAATCCCAGAGCTTGCGATTAAACTTATTACAGCTGTTGGCATCAGTAAGTATCCAATTTTAGGTTTTAGGGAAGATTAAAGATGATGTAAATTGGAAAAAAAAAAGTAATCACACACTGAACAGGTAGTCATTTGATGTGAATCATTACAAAATGACTGTGCATCCAATGCCAAGGGCATCAGCGTGACTTTTTGCCTGGGTATGTGTGTTTGTGAACATACACAGTAGTAAAAGAATAGCAGACTTTATTAATGGCAGGGGAGAATCTATTGCCAAGGTTGATTCTGTTGCCACTTGAATTAATGGCAGAACTCTTGTTACTTCTGTGGAAGCAATTTCAGTCCTTAAGAGATGGTGAGCCAGTGCCAGAGATATGGAAGAATGATTACCTGATTTTAAGTGCTTTGCTCTACCTCTGTTTTAGGAGGCAATTGAGTGCCAAGTATGATGCCATGAAGAAATGTAGTTCTCTTTAGTGGAGCACAGGCAACATGAGATCATTTTCCCTAGTCCCACTCTATTCTTCACAGCAATAAAACTTCTTGAGGCACTTGGTGGTTCAGGAAGCAGGTATCCAGCTGATGACTTTGGGAGAGGGGTGTACGGCTTGGTGACAATGCATGGCTGTTACCAGCAGCTTGTCCTACTCTTGCTAAGTTTGCAATTAGTGTAAAAGGGACCATTGAGAGCTACAGAGGACCAATAATTGCCAGCGGAAGGAGGGAGGCTACCCTGAGACCAGCAGTTTTACCTGGGCTGGTGGGGGAGGCTGCATGAAATGGGAAGGCACAAATCGTGATGCAAATGGAACTCTGGAGCCGTGTGCCTGTAGCGCTAGCAGATTGTTTCCAGTTCTGTCTGGTCACTGGTGATGATGCTTCTTGTGCACACATTCGCATTCAGCTCTGCTGGGAGGAGAGTGCAGAGTAGACCTGAGTAATTAGTAACAGATTGCTCCTTCCAATTTGGTCAGAGCACGCATCAGGAACAAAAGGACTGGAAAAAGGAATTAAGACATGCAAAATGATCAAAGGCACACAGGAGACCCCTTCAGTTTTGCACAATAATAGGTTCAGACGACTTTTTCTTTCTTTGGGGTAGGGAGTTCAATTGACATTGAAATTTCCAGTCTCCAGGTTACTGTGGCTTTTTGTAGGAGCTCTCTCGGTAAGAGTTCCCTTCTGCTAGGAGTGTTAAAAAAAAAAATAAAAAATCAGTATGTGACTGCATTTCTTTCTAACTTAATTATGCACAAACTATAGGTTTCATAGGAATAATTGAATTAAGGGCTTGAATTTTGAGGTCAATGACTTTTTATAGCTACATCTGTCTAAAATATTTCAGTGCAAGATAAGGGTGAAACAGATGTTCAGTAACTTCAAGGTCACTGAGACAGAAGGAATGTTAAGCGAGGACTCCATGAAAGCATTTTGTTAAGTGCATGTGATTCAAGCACAATAAGTGAACAATTTGAAAGAGGTTTTTATTGCTTTTAATTTAATTGAAAATCTGTGTTATAAGCCAGGGCTTCGCAAAGTAATTAAGCAAAGAAGTAGCGTTGCGGGGGGGTGGGGTGTGGGGGTTTGGGTTTGGGGTTGGTTTTT
>JAAGNO010031305.1:0-18070 GCA_033439905.1 Ceryle rudis
AAATGAAAGCTCTACTTGGTCTGAGTTTACAGCATGTGACCTACTTAGTTTAAAGCTAGTTCTGGAATGTCCTTATGCATCTGTGAGTTGTCCATGTGTTAAAGTCTCCCTCTCTAGAACTGGGAAAAGATATCATTTTATGTATTATGCAAAACTATCCTTTGTCTGAGGTGAAAAAAAATTTTTTGTTTGTTCATGTAAGAAAATAGTATAGTTTGGAAAGAATCTTCCTAGATTTCAACTGTTTAAGTTATGTGAAACAAATAAAAAGAATCCCTTAATGTATCTTTCTGACTGCTTCATAGTCCTCTTTTATCTAATTTGAGATCTGAAACTATAAACACATCAAATACATTCGTTAAAAGCACTTTGCATGCTGCAAAACAAATGAACTAAACCCATTAAAACTGGCCAAAGAATTTGCCAGTTCTCCTTTTATATGAATGATATTTTAGTGAAATATAATTGAAAAAAAACCTTCCCCCCCCCCCCGTGTTAAATAACCAAGCATAACAAGTTTTGATCTGTAAAACTTTGTCATGGAGAAAAAAAAAATCCTGACCTCTAAAGGACAACTAAAGTGTAAATATGAAAAATCACTGTGGTTCTATCAACTTTAATAATGACATGAGTGTGTTTTTACTCCAATTTTATTTCACTCTGATCTAGTAAGAGCTAAATTAGCAAATGTGCCTTAATCCTGTGTATGATACTGATCCTTCCCGTAGTAGGAATAAACCAGAAAGAATAAGAAAATTTGAATTCGCAGAAGGCAAAGATTTAATACTATAAAATAACAAGGCTCTTACTGAGCCTGCTTACACTAGTATTACTGCACTGTGCTTCTAAGTTATTACATCTTTGCTCATCTGCATTTTTGCTCAATACTCAGTTGTCCCTATATACGATACAAAATCCATTTAAAGCAGTTCACAAAATTTTAACTACAGATTTTGAATTAATACTATGTTAATAACAAAATTAAAAATCAAATTGTTAAGCATGATGACAATTAATTTATTATATTCCCATTCATTTTTTATCATAAAAATGCTATTTATTTATGTACTTTATGTCACAATAAAATAAAGGAACTTACAAAAGAATGCAAAATGCATTTTGGTATTCTATTTGTATATATCTTATTTATATGAGGGTGCATTTGCAAAAGAAAAAGGAAGTCCTATACTACTTGTGCAAATAGTGCAGCTGCAGTTTTCTAGTTACCGAAAGGTAGTGCGTTCACTTTTGTAACTCTTATGGTTACTTACAAAAGACTAGAGTTTTCCACTAAAGACAACAAAAGTTTTACTGAGAAGTGGCTGACTTTATATTTCAAACGTTATGGTTCTGGAGAGACCCAACAACTGGAAATTATTACACAATTGTTCTCTTTTTTTCTTTTTCTGTTTCTTTTTTTTTTTTCTCATGTCATATTGCCAGAGGAGGTAAGCAGTTTCCATACTATTGCACTTCCACACTAAAACTCCCAATGTAGGGAACTCACTGGGACCTCTATAGGCTAGGAGTTTAAACTGAAATTCTGGATTTTTTGTTTGACTCAGTAGCTCCTGCTTAAAAAGAAGCCATCCTCAATGAAATTATTCAAAGTATATATTAAAAATTGTATCTATTTGCAAGTATGGAGAAAGATAGACACTGGACCGATCAGATACTATTTTAATTATTTGACTTGACCTTTCTCGTTGCATTTTCATTACTTTAGCTATCTCTGGTAACATTTTTCAATTAATAAAAATGTCCTAATATTATTATTAAGAGTATCCATACGCTGTTTTGAAAGACATCTCTTTGCATATTATGTATATTTGAAAACAGTCTGAAGAATCAGATAACTTATTTCCTATATGCACACACAAACTAGAATTTAAATTTTGTATTTAAATCAGTTATTGTATATTTGTGTAAGAGACGGACAGACTTTTCTGGTACTACTTAACTTTTTTCTAGAAATGTTTGTCAAAAAAATAGAAGGGAAAAAAAAAGGCACCTCATATTCATAGTGTACATAGTAATGTTCCATCTAGCCATTAATAGTCAAATACACACACAATGGCACATCTGACATAGGCAGCTGAGCTGGGAATTGAAACCATAATAATTAACAATAGATTTCCTGATCTCACCATGACAAGCAAATGAAACACTCTGCGGTGTGCTTGCCCACTGGAAGAGGGAATTAACTCAGTGTGAAAAGCAGAATGGAAGCGTATCACTGATTAGATCTAATGCACAAGGAATGCAACAATGGGAAGCTTGTGTCAGCAGAACACATCAAACTCTTTTCAAAATGCTGTGCATGTGCATGCAACAAAAACATACACATACATATTCCCCGTAAGAACCACAGTGAAATAGTGCGAGATGTACAAAAGACAGTCCCAGCTCCAATAAATAAACAAACAAACAGGTAAATAAATAAAAATATGGTTTGTTCTTAGTTCCTTTAAACTATTTAATCTAATATTTACATTTCCTCAGCAATTTCGCTGTCATCCAGCTCGGGTTTCCTCTTCGAAGGACTCCTCTGCCCGTCACTCCTGTGCTGTCCTTCTCTCGTCAGCACCTCGGAGAGCGACAGCGCCCGGCCCCGCCCCGCCCGCCGCGGCCCCTGCACTACCGGCACAAACAGCACTTCCCACCCACCAACGACCACCCTCTCGCCTTCTCTCTTACTACTGCCCCATCTTTCTTATCCTCGTCCTCAAATGGTCTTTTCTGTTACAGAGACATTCACTGTTGCATCAACTTTTCCAGTTGTGTGAAACAATGTTCTCCCTTTCGTTCTCCAAACTCACTGCATTTTTATTTATTTGTAATTTTGTAAGGCATCTGCCTTATATTTAATGCTGACAACATCATCATAGATGGGACAGGCAACAGGAGTATTGTATCAAGCATTATAGTACTGCTGGTTTAATACATATCTGGTCAGATATACTGTATTGTTTTTCACTGAGTCCCGTTAAAAAGACTTTGGTTTATAAAAACCCTGAATCAGAAATGATTGTGATTACAGTCATATAAACTAATTCACTCCAGCTGTAACAATTCAGTTGTAGCTACTAATCTTCTTTCATATATTAAACATATTTGAATGATTCAGATTCTCTTCAAACCTTGAAAGACCAGTTAAAGTTTGAAATTACAACTAAAGACACGATTCTGCAAAAACTTACAAGGGTGACTAATCTCAGGCAGTTCACCGGACCTGCTCACCTGTACAAAGCCACATGATATGTCTTGAAGGGCCTGTACCTAAATGATCTCATTAAGACTCAGAGTTTAATTAACTCTCGGACAGATATAAATCAAGAATGATTCCCAAAAGTCAGTACAGATTCTTTGGTGTAACTGTGAATTTTTTACATTGGTTTCCAAAGGAAAATTAAGTTTCTGTGATGGCATTATGAGAGGGAAGCAAGAAGGGAGGAGAGGAGGATGTGAGTATGATACATGATTTGTCCGTTCATCCTTCTGTCTCCCCCACTGAACTTGAGTACAGTGGCCAATTTCAGACGATTTTTATTGTGCAATTGGCATCTTCAAGCTATCAAGCTTTTACAAGTTTTGTGAAGATACAAAGGGGTAGGGGAAGTAAGGAAAGGATGAATAAAGACCTTATTCTGGAGCTCAACCATAAGATCCAGAAGAGACCAATTTTGTGGATTTGGCAGCACGGAAGCATTCTTTTTAAAAGCTGAGACAGTTCTGAAAATATATTTCACATCTCTCTTTTAATACTGCGGCTTTTGTAAGTTTACTCTACTACACGGAATTCAGAGTGCATGCTTGGCAATGGCCTCCTCATCAGAAGAAGAATCAGAAGTAGCCTCTCTTTCTTCACAACAAACAAAACACCCATGCAATGTGCTTTAGAAGATTCAGACACCAAAGCAATCCTCAAATGAAAACAAACTGTTGAAACGTTGTGAAGAACTGCTTATATTGGCTCCAAGGCACCTTGTACCAGAAATTCACTTCCATTCACAGCACTTTTCAATACACAGTAGGAAAATCACATTGTAAAGTGCGAGGTCTGCAGGGTAAAGTCCATATATTTTCATAAAAAAGAGATGATCTGTATCCTTTAGACAAGAAGGAGGAAGTCAAAGTTGCACGCAAATGCAGTCACATTTAAGCACCATCAACAAGTTATAGCCTTAATCCAGATGACTCAGAACTCACTTTGGCCTAAAGTATAGGTCACTTCATAACCTGGCAACTATGGATGAAGAACAGTCCATCTGACTCCAGTCAGTTCCTGAAGACAAGCTTCATAGGTCTAAGGTCAATGTTAGACTCCACAAAGCACACTGGGCTGAAGAGGAAGCTCTTTCTTGGGGAGATCTCACAATGGCACAAAACCATAGGTCTCACTTCTGTATGCTGTGCAGAGGAAGGCAAGACACCCCCATTACAAGGCCAGTAGCTCTTCATCGCACCATTATTATTACTGAGATCCCATGCCTCAAATTCAAAAGCAGACCAAATAATGCCACTCTTTTATAGGCACTGAGAATGAATGTCACACAGAAACTAAATCTGATATAGTATGCTGCTAATACATAATATTTAATCTCTTATGACTCTTGTTTTTTCCTAGTGTAAGTAAAAGTTTCTCTATAAGCATTTCTGATGACTTCACTATGCTGGAGATAATAACTTATCCATAACTCACTGGAAGTGTTATTTTCTGTAATGATTCTAGAGTTAAGCAATCCTACTTTTTGCAGAAGAAACTTGTCAAGATTTTAAAGGAAATTTGTGAATTAAAATGTAATCATGTTTAGCTGCAATACAAGATAAAAAGATCTTCTGTAAATAACACCCACTACTGGTTGCTTTGGGTTTTTTTTGCATATTGAAAAATAATGATATTAATTATTTATCTGATTTTCTGCTAATTTGAGCTAAAATGTATGACTGGTAATGGGTAATGAATGCTATCAATAAGACCTTGTTTAGAACTACAGAGAATTAGGATTTCCTAGGTCGTATACCCTACGCAATGGGAACATAAGAAACAGTTAAAATACAGATGAACAGTTGCAGTTGCTATATGTAAAACTCAGAAATACTAAATGCTCAGTCTTTAGTGATATTTTAGGTGGAAATGTTATGCTTTACAGTTATGAGCTGGCATACCAGACATGCAGCTCACATCTCCTCAGAAGGTAGGTAGCTGCAGTTGCTGATTTTCCAGAATGTCAGGTCTTTATCCAGTTGTCAGACAACACCTAGACCATAATCTTGCCTTTTGTTCTTACTGTGTTTTTCTTTATTCTGTGGAACACCTTCACACATGAAGAGAAACCCATTTTTGACATACATGTCAAGATTTCTAATATCACAGTTTACCTCACTAGACCTGCTCTCCACTGAGAAGATAATTCTTGTGAACTAAGGTTACAAATACCAAAATTCAGTGCATCTTCATTCAACCTTTCCAGCAGTGAACGCTAATTTACTTTCTGATATGAAATTTGATAAAATCATTTTTGAGCACTAACTTTCAAGTATTGCTGCTAAAACCTCTCTATAGCCTAGCAAGCACAAAAATACAAACAGAATATTATACTACAAATCTTTATGGTTTGGTACTCCATTAAAATATGATATAGAAGGAACTTTCACTGTAACAATAGAGTAGGACAAAAGTAACTTATCTATGGCTGCCCCTAAAGGGTAGCCGAAACCTTGGCTAGATTATAGATCTTGACTGCTGCTTTCATGTTCTTTAAAGGATTCACAAAGGGCACTGTGGATTTTTGCCTTGCAAATAAGTCTCATCTGATTCCAGTGATGCTATAGGCAGCAGTTTTCATATATACAATGCTAAGGGTATTTTAAACTGTGAATAAAGAATAGTTATTCATCGGTACTGGGATGTATTGAAGATGCTACATTGAGCTTTTGGCACTCTTTTTCTGCTTGTCATCTTTTTCATATCATAGCAAAGTATTCTCTTTTACAGATAGTCTTAGATAAGGAGAGTTGCTTAATCAGTACAATGATCTTATTGCCAGCAGAGTATCCTATTGAACACTATTGGCATTTCAACACAACAGGAAAACCAGATGATTGGAATGTGGAGAACTCATTTCTTTCAAACCAGGCTAGACTCAGGTAAAGTGTATTCTGAATTGAAAACCAGATAATGAATGGCTGGATTGCTTCTGTCCTCTCTATCAGAAGGTCAAGCAGCATATATTGGGGAAGAACTTCTTTCCCACTTGGGGCATGGTTAAAACTGCCATTGATGCAGCTCATTTAATGAGATAAGTATCCCATAGGGAAGGAAGAGAATTGTCAGAGATGAATGATGGGTTGGCCCATTGCTTTGAGTAGTGACTGAAAGTAGTGCAGTGACTCCTCTTTGAAAACTAGGAATCCGTGTGTAGAACACGTGTCTGTCTCATGATTATGTGACTACAATTTTCAAAGAATGTCTATATCCCACTGAACTGCAATGGAAAATCCATGACACAAGTCATAAGAAAAAGGCTCTTAAACAATCTATTAAGAGTATAAAAACATGTTATATAAATGTTGTTCAGATGCTGGATGGGTCCTTTTCACTTCCTTTCTCCAGAACCTTATTTTCATTCAAATCTGATCACCATGCATATTTCTATTGTAAAACGTATTGATATTATTATCTTAAACTTAGCTGAGCTGCAAAAGATCATTTGGGATTGGGGGGGCAGGGATTATTTTACTAGATTTAAAGCTGAAAGAATAAAAGAAGCATGACATGACTCAGTAAAAAGGCCTTGCTACTTTAGGACCAATACATTCTAATCAGTAATGCTGTGGAATTGCTCTTCCCTGAGAAAATAAAATAAAATAAAAATAAATGGGTACAATGACTTGTTAGGCTCTGCCACTATTTCCAGACACCGTTCATTTTGCATAATTGCTCTTTCTTGTTGTCATTCCCTGACCCTGAAGTCCAGCTTTCTCTCTTTCAGCAGCATTACCAATGGATTAACAAGTTTGAAAGCCAGACAAGCAAACACTGGTGGTGGTGACAGTAGATTTTCGTTCCTTGGAACACTGAATTGTGCAGTTTCTTAAACTAATTTGAGAGGTGATGAGATAATCTAATGATCTGCAGTAGTACAGCTTCTCATATCAATACCTACTCTGGTAAGCTAAGAGAAATAAAATCTTATTCCTGTCAGAAACAGAGAAAATACCTGTCTCAGGAAATAGTTACAAATGTGTGCACACAAAAAAACCCATAAATAAATAAATAATTATTCTATCAACTAAGATGACACTATCTTTAGATACCCGCATCTCAAAGCGGAACACTTCAGCCTCAACACTCCAATAGCTGAAGTACTGATAGCATAAAAAAGAATAATTCCCCACAAAAAAAAAACCAAACCAAAACAAAAAAGTATTCAGATGTTGGGATTACAAACTCTATTCCAAAATTAAACAAATATAAAAATAATAGATTTTTAAACCTTGGTTAAGAATCGCACAGCAGAACTGACAACAGAATTAAGCATGCCTGGAAGTAACATAGCTGACATAATTACAGGATTAAAAAAAAATCAAAGAAATAAAAAACATTCATGCGCCATCAAACTTGTGCTTCAGCAAATATGAGATCGATGGATTATATGGCTTTTGAAGGCTTTCATTTACAGTTAAATCCAAACTGAAAAACCAGAGCATTAAAGTCAGAAAAATCTGAAGGTTAGCGTTTTTTTCAATGAACAAAGTATTAAAAGTACTCCCTAAGTGAGCACTTCTTTTGTTATATAAATCCCTGTTCACTGAACCGATTTCCTGTTAGTAGACTGAACCATGGATTAGGTACATTTGATTTGAAGAATGTCACTAATGAAACAAATCATCGGGAAAGGACAGAGAATTTTAAAGTGTGCTTAGTGCACTGCAGGGTCATAGTGATGAGGTTTTGTAGAGCAGGGTAGAAACTCAATGGAAAAAAATAAGGGGGAAATGTGAGTATCTAAAAAAGGATTTATGACGTGGCTTTGGAAAGCTGAACTCTGAAAGAAGCACATGGAACTGAAGTAGCTGATGGAATATAAATGTCATATAAAATATAAACAACCATTATAGCTTAATGCAGGTGAAGCATTTGTAAAACAAATTTCTAAAGAAGCATGGCTGTAGCTGAAGTCAGTCTGTGTTAATGGAGGCTGTATGTTCTTACAGTTTGGATCAAACAATTGGTAGTCAGAACTCTCAGCTTCCACCACTAACATTGTCATCAAATGGGGGTAATCTTAAGCAAGTCATGACTGCAACGCCTCAGTTTACCCATTTATGAAACTCGAATGCCATTTAACTTATGGCTTAATTATGCTCATAAGGTATATGTGATCATTGTAGGAAACATTATATGCACGTGAATTTTTATGAGTGTAACATCTGTATCAACAGTTCTTTGAATAATAAAAGACATTAAATCTGCAGGATTGCAGGTGTAAAAAAGGCCTTTTTTCTTTTTCCGTCACTGTATAGTAAATTACACATAATTAGAAAAAGCAAAACTGAGATAAAATGGCACAACTTTGTAATTGTGCTGAGAATCCAACACTCATCATCCCATATGCAATAATCTGCAGCCTTAGGACATTTTTCTGATATTTGTCAGAAAGATAGTCAAGGTTATGCACTGAAATCTGAAAGTCCATTGTTCATGCTGTTACAAATTACATTGCTTATCACTGTGTGCCACAGACGCAAACCATGATTGGCTCCTTGTTTCTCTGCCAAATGATAGCTTTAATTATGACATTTGCATTATCATCAGGACAAAACAGTTCAGCAAATTATTTTACCATTACACATGAAACCTTTTATATATTTCAAAACACTGTAATATGTACCCTTTTCTGGAGACAGTCACGCTGCAGAGGTAGGCACATCCTCAACACCTTTCAAAAGTCTCCTTGACTCCTTCACAAAGAGAGATATTTGGATGCATGGTACCTTTGACTTACCAACAATCCCAGCTGAGTTTTAGTCTCTTTCCTTAGTTTTGTTTTGTTTTAGTTTGGGTTATTTTGGGGTGGTTTATGTGTTGGGTTTTTTTTGTTGTTGTTCTTGTTGAGGGAAGATTCTGTTTTTTAGTTAGGTTTTCAATCTTACAGGAAATAACCTTGCATGGCAGAAATCAGATATAAATCTATATCCTCCTACATTAAGAAATCACATTCTCTTGCAAAAAAAAAGTTTCTTAATGCACATTTAAGACTCTCACTAGTATCTCTTCTAGAGCATCACTTCAGAAAAAATTAAACCTTCTGAAAAGTATAAAATAAAGAATTACAGTCCATGATCCTCTGTCTAACTCACTCCAATCCTACCTCTGCAAAAGCCACTGGGAATATCTGTGACAGCACATCTCCAAAAGCAGTGCATGAGAGGACAGGTTGGTAAAGACATAGGAAAAAATGAAAAAAGTGTTTCTGTGAAGTGTTTTTTCCATTATTCTATTATCTGCAAAAAAAAAAAAAAAAAAAAAAAAAAAAGAATGCAAAATATATATGGCAGGTCACTGATAAGCAAGGGCAGAGCTAGGGTTAATTTTGTATTTCCTCATTTCCCACATTTTGAATTTGATGGTAGTTAGCTTGTGAAACAGGCTGCAGAGGGAAATTTATAGCTCTGTAGTTAACTTGTATGTATTTCAATGTATTTGTTGGACTACTTTTCATATACTGTAATTTCATTTTTGTGAGGTTTTGAGAATGCTAAAATATAAGAGCAAAAACATTTTTATATAAGACTTGAAGTTGATTTAGGTGGCTATAGCTATTGCAAAAGTTGAAAGCTGAGATGCTGCTGCAATTAGGCAAAAGGAAACATTTTTTTCCACTCCTGACCACATTACTACAGTGGAAGGGTAATAATCATTCCCATCATTACCATCACTGGATGCTGGAGTTACTAAGATACTAAGAGAGTTGGATTATTAGTTTTTCTCAAATATAAATAGCGTCAGTCTCTGTGGGTTACACTACATCTAAGTACAAAAAAGGCGGCAGATGTTTTACAGATCTCTACTTTTGGAATAATATATACAGGGCTAATGTTTCCTGACCACAGGCTCCTTGTAGGGTTTCTTAATGATAAGCAGAGAGTCTGGCTGGTGAAGGAGTGTGCTGAGCTGCTGGTTCTTTGTGAAAGAACGTGCTCAGTCCCTGAACATGGAAGAGTTGAAATTCTTATTAACTAAATTGCAATCTGACCAGGATGTTATGAAGCAGTGTAATATATAAATGCTACTTGATTCTATTTTTTCCCCTTGTGTTTATGACTGAACCACTTAACTTCTTTTTATGTGACTTTACATGCCAGCCCTCGCCATCCCTAAATAATTGTAGTTACTGTTTCAAAGTGAAAAAAACCCACAAAACAAAGCAAAAAAACCCAGACATAATACAGACAAAGGCTAGGTGAGAAAGTTCTGATAAATAATAAAAAAAGATCAGCAAAATGTATTGCATTTAAGTAACAGATAGTTCCTAAATTCTAAAAATGCTTCATCCTATAATTTTTTACTAAAGACAGATAGTACAGAAGTACTGTAGTCTTGAAAGGAGAGATAAAACTACAGAAAAATATGTTGGGTGGAAGAGAGCAAAAGATGCATTGTCACTATTGTTGCTTTCTACTGTCAGATGAAAGAACATGTGGCAGACTCAGGAGGAGATAGTTTTTCTAAGAAAAAAGGAAGACAATTTTGAAAATTGGTGTTGTCATAATAACAACTTGCCAAGTGTTAGTCTTTTAGAAAGTCAGCAATGAGTTCATTTTTCCCAACTTCTGCTGAATTTTTGGAAAACACTATTTAGAATAAATAACATCCTGCCAAATGAAACACACTATCTGGACTTAAGACAGAGAACTGTAAATCATGGGCTTCCTGAATTATAGACAAATTTAGATAAGCCTATTAATACTCAAGAGATATACGTGCTGTTAGAAAACGCACTTAGTCCACAGGAATTTTAGAAGAAGAAATTAAAGTACAGGAGTTTATCCGAAGAGGTCTTCAAGCACAGTATTTGGGTTGCTATATTCAGCAAACTGCAAGTTGATTTGAAATGGAAATAGATATCTTCAGAGCAAAAGGAATGTGCAGATGGTCTTGGATGACTGAGAAACAAAACGACTACTAGCACAAAATGAGCACAAACTGTTCATTTTATGAGTTGTCATGAGGAGAATTATGAATGGAAAATATTCTTATACACTAACAAAAGCAGGAGAACCCTGAAAGCTGCATTAATTATACTGTAACTGCATTACGCCAGTATGGACAAATTGTTGTACAATATTTCTTATTTCGAGTGCTGCCAAACTACCTTATAAAACTTGATGCAAACACACCAGTTTCCTGAAGAGCAAAACAGAGCATTTAGATTGGTAGGAAGAAAACAGCTATTTGAAAAAAGTTTGCTCATTCATAGAAAATTACTTCAGCAAAAGTGAACATGCCAAACCCGAGAAAAGGTCAGAAAGGATGGTCACGCTGCATTTCATTTTCATTCCAAGGCAGAATACTAAAGCAGAAATCACAGTGTTTCTGTAAACCCAGAGCTTGATAGGTGAGTATGTTAACAAATACAAGTACTGATCATTGTCAGGAAGATAAGGTAAAACAGCAGTTCAGGAATGGTATCAGTATGATATTATTGACTAATGAGAATTTAGCGACAAAATATGTCCCTAAAGTTACTATGAAGTAAACTCCTTCATTCAATAGTTTATCTAACAGAAAGGAAGATAGTGGAAACAACACAATGCGTCACATTTCAAAATATATCATTAGAGCACTTGCAGAGCCTATGAAGAGGGAAAAACAACATTGGGAATAGGATTTTCAAAAGTAACTCCACAACTGGGAAGGAAAATGCCACAGGAAGCCATCCTGTAAGGTGCTCTCTTACCCACCCACTGCAACAAAAAGCGAGTGATCAATTAATTACCTACTTAAGAACATGAGATACCAGTTTAAATCAGGCACTTTCCAGATTCATTACAATCACTAGAAAATTATGATGTATAATGGAATGTAGCACTTTATGTTTTAGAAGATGTTACAATTATGGAAAATAATAATAATTTTAAAAAAAATTTAAAAATAAAAAAATCACTGCATTCCGGTCACCAGCTCAGAGTATCAAAACTGCACTTTTGAGGGTCATATAAATTTGAAGACGTTCTTCACCTCCTGTCACTGTGCTTGGCAGGACAGTAGAAGCAGAGGCAAAAAAAGCCTGATTCACATTTGATGGCTAAAATACACCCACTGAGAGGCATGTAATGCTCGTTCCAGAGGCGCTTCCCCCATGTAAATTGGGTTTACAGATTTTGACATCAACTCAGCTTAAGGCAAATTCCCTTCAGACTGCCACTGCCTTTAGACATAAGTTGTTGAGCACACTGATGAATATACAAAGAAAAACCCAGCATCTCTTTTAATTACTGATGATCTGATAATGCCATCAATAGTGGTGTGAAAACAGACGCTTGTATAAAGGGACATGTACTTTAATAGACTCAGTTCACTGAAAGGTTTGATGCTTCAGGACTAGTGTAGTACATAATATAATGTCATCACTGTGTAAGGAGAAACGCTTGATTTTCCTACTCCCCAAGCATCTCCAAGAGGCAGTTTATTTCTCTAGCTAAACTCTATCCAAAGTAAAATTAACATTAATTTCTAGGGCTTGCCTCTTTCTGCATCATTTTCTTCAGCTATTTTACTCAGTCTGAAGATGCAGTATTTGCTTTCTTCCTCACCCTGCATATAAAAAGTTTGTTATTTTCAATGTCTGCATCAAAACTGAGGTGAGAGATGTTAGATGCATACAGGTGGTACACAGATAATACAGCATGAATTTAGTCTTAATATTTGTAAAACATTTCCTGTCCACAAAAGAAAACTTTTTTAAAAATCTTTTGGCAGGCCCTAGTTTACATGGCAAGGAGCAGCCAGCAGGAAGTAGTAGGTGTTACTGGATAAACCCAATGGGACCAGCTGCCTTATTTATGTTTATATTTGCATAAAGTCCCTGTTCTGTAATACAAAAAAGAATTGAAAATGCTTTTTTTTTTTGATTATAGTTATGTAATAATTTTCTAGTTAAAATAGTTATATACTCAAATGCAGGAATAGAAATATTAGTAAGATAACTCAGCTACTGATTTTTTTAAAGTGTCCTTTATTATACTTCACACAACTAAAATATTTCTCTTTTGTGTAAGTTCTGTGTGCACTAATTCTTTGTAGCAATTTACATTTAATTTCAAATATTTTCTTATGAGTGCTTTTAAGCCTCTCTGCATAGATTTAGTTGCCAGTCTGTGTATGTCACCTTGGATTTGTGGTTCGTTGGGGGAAGGAGGCAGGTTTTTTACTTTTAGGTTTGTTGCTTTGTTTGTTGTTTTGGGGTTTGTTTTTTTTTAAACATGAGGTCTACAAATAAGGCTGTTTTTTTAAAGTGAGCTGTGATGCTTTCCACTGACCTTAGCTGGAATTCTGGATGCTCAGTTTGGTTTGAAAATGTAGGCTTACTGCTTTGCAAATACAAAAGTTAAGTATTCGCTGCTTTATTTTTTATAATCTTTTTATAATTTTTTTTGTTATAATCTTTTTTGTTATAAACTTTTTATAATCTTTTTATAATTTTTTTTTGTTTTGCTTTTCCAAACGTGCCTAGTAGTTCATACCACAAAATGAGTAAGATCCAACAGGTTCTTAACAAAGTCCCCCCAGACTTGCTCCTATCTAGCAGAAGATGACCACTTGTTGTAGCTGGAAGGGCACCTTGGCTTCTATGCCGGTTATATAAAGTTCACATTCTCCTCATATTACCAATCCACATGGGTGACAATGACTGTGAGTTATATTTTATTTTAAAAGTAATAAATGAGATTAAGGAATTAAGATTTAATTTTTGTTCTAATATCTATGTTAACAACTTGTAGAAATTACCCTTTTAAGCAACTTTTACTAGAAAAAAATGGAAGAGGCTTACAAACATTCATATTCTTTAAAAAAAGAGCATTACATTAAAATATGATGACTCTATTCATGTTAGGGACCTACAATGCACTGAAATAATTCCAGCCACATCAGGAAAGACCAATTTCCAGAATACAAATGAATGCGTAACAACACTATCCTACTACTTAAAATTGGGGTGAATACTTCAGGAAAAAATGACTGCACTCCAATCTTAGCTTTCATACAGAATGTACTACCCAACAATGGCAAAGGCAGGTAAATGCTGAAAGTCTACTTTTGCATTAGCTTGAATAATGCTTATTTTTGGTCATATTTAATCCAGTTCTATGTTCCTTTTCATCCACATAACATTCCCATCATGCCTGAGGTCCACTCCAAAACAAAATGGTTTTTTCTCCAGTGCATTTTAAAAAATCTCACTTTTATACAAAAGTTTCTAAATGTCATACTTTGGAATGAAAAAGCTGCAATATTTAGTTTCAGAAAAGTTGAAAGGAGACATTTCCCTTCCCTCTCCATAATTCATCTGAGAAGTTAAAGCAAAGTTCTCATGGAGTTTGACATCTAAACTGCATTTTTCAAGGAATATACTATTCCTCATAAAAATGTCACCAATAGCTAAGCCTATTGCTACCACTGCCTTAACGCTGCCTTGTGCTAGGTAGGTACATATTTAAGTGGAAATGAAAACAAACAAACAAACAAAAGATTTTGTGCTGTTACACTTTTATTCCTATACTTAAAGACTTGTTTTTCTAAAAATGGGATTGCTCTCCTCTATCTAAGATTTCTTTCATTTTGTTCACAAAATCTATAGTTTCTGAGAAGTGTTCTAATGAAAAGCTTAGCTATAGTTTTAAAATATTTTCCATGCGACTGACTTTCTCTGGTACAAGACAGATAAGGAAATAAATAGATTTGCTCTTCCAGAATTGCAGTTAACCCTTTTAGGTCAGCTGATTCATTCCAGAGCAATTTCCCCTAATATACTTAGTATTTTATCCAACAAAAGAAAAACAAACCAACTTCACTTGAACATTAATAAAGGTTTTCCTTCTAGCTATCATTCTAATTAATCACACAGTCAATAATGAAAAATTTCTAACCTCATTTGTTAACACAATATAGATCTAGTTACTCTACTTCAAAGACAGTATTTCTCATCTCAGTAGTAAAAGTTGCAACAGTTGCGTGAAGTCAGTGTAATGGGAATATTTCAAAGCAGTCCTGTTTCCATGTAAGAAGTATGACTTGGCCTCAACTGCTATTTCTTTCAACATTATTATATGGTGTCAAGTGACATATGGTGAAAGGTAATCACTCTATACATAAATTAAAAGTAATTGGGGATATAACCGCAGAAGGAAAAGATCTTACAATTTGCAGTTGTATAGTTGTTCCAGCATACTGGGCTTGTTCCTGAGATCTTGTTCTTTGATTTATACCTACAGTCTCACACTGAGAGAAATACAGCATTTTATGTCAATGCAGAGCAAATTTGCCATGACTTCATCCTCTCTCTCCTCCTCCATTAATTATGCTGGTTCAAGATGCTAATCTGGCCCAAAGCTGACCAAGGTACATCCACAGGAATAATTCTGGGCCAGATCCACTTCCCAAACTGGCTCTTATGTCACACAATCCCCATGCCAGCACAAAGGTGTAGGCATTCCTTAGGATACAACTACCCTAAATGTAAACACAGTTGCTTAACCTACACAAAAAATAAGTCAAGTCTGTATTGCACTAGCGTGTCTATACAGGCATGATATAAATTTCACAGCATCCTGCTAAGCAAGATGCTTTTGTCACTTCATTATTACTCTGCACATTACAGATTTAACTCAAAGCCTGGACTTTGAGCTGCTTAGCACAACCTTTTGAGTCAGCAGTTCCACCAGTGTTCAATCCATCTCACAGTCCATTTATCTAGACTGTACTTTATCAGTTAGTCTGTAAGGATATTATGGGAGACAGTGTTAAAAGCCTTGCTAAAGTCAAGCTAAACACAATCTCCTGGTCTCCTGTTGTGCACCAAGCTAGCTATTTCATTGTACAAAGGCATGATTAGGTATGATTTCTGCTTCTTAATTCCATGCTGACTATTCCCAATCCCCTTCTTGTCCTTAAAATGTTCAGTAATAGCTTCCATGATTATTCTCTTCATCACCTTCCCATGGGCTAAGGTGAGGCTGATCAGCATACAGTCCCCTGGTTCCTCCTCCTTGCCCCTCTCAGAGATTGGAGTAACATTTGCTTTCTTTCACTTCTCAGGAACCTTTCCTGACAGCTGTGACCTTTCAAATATGACCAGGAGTGGCCTCAGAGTGACAGGGCATCTCCCTTAGCACTTGCGGGTGTATTCCATCAGGTCCCACGGGCTTTTCTATGTCCTGTTTTGTCTTACCTGTTTAATGTTACCCTACCTGATCCTCCTTCACTGAGGGTAAATCTTCCTTTCTCTAGACTTTTGTACTACTTTCAGGAACTTGGAAGTGATGGACAGTTTTACCAGTAAAGACCAAGTCAAAGAAGGCACCAAGGACTTCATCCCTTTCCACATCCTTCATCGCCAGGTACTCTGCACCATTCAGTAGCAAGAACAAATTTTCCCTAGTTTGGTTTTTGCTACTGATGTACCTATAGAAGCCTTCTTGCTGTCTTTCATGTCCCTCACAAGATTGGGCTTTGACATTTCTAACCCTGGTTTTGTATATTTGGACAGTGTCTCTCTATTCCTCCCAGGTCACATGCCCCTGCTTTCACCAGTTGATACTATGCTTTCAATACATATTAAGTTTCTTTGCAGAGTAACAGTTATATTTTGTGTGTATATATACTTTAATTTTATTTAGTAATTTGGATTTTAGTGCAATTTTTTTCTGGTGTTGAAAACACTGTTGTTTTGAAATACACTGTCTTGGACTGCAGATTATTTCTAAAAAGTAATAATTGCAAAATTCATAACTTGTTATAATTACCAAGTTAATTCTAACTACAAAGCAAAACATCTCATTGCCAAATCATGTTTTTCCTTCATCCAAGATATTCATTTGCTTAGACATTCTCTTCCATATTTCCCTAATGATTTTAATTTTTTCTCTGGAGATTAAATTTTTTGTCTTGTTTTTCAGATGAATGTCATAGCTCATAAAGAGTAACTTACTTCTGACTTCCTCACAGATACTGATAATAAAATGGGGGGGGGACGGGGGGACAGGACATCAAAGATGATTCATTCTATCACATCAAGAATTGAAGAAAAAAAATAACCTTGTCAACTGCGCTCACTTCTTTTTATTTAAAAGAATGTGATAAAGTCCTCCTTCTCTACCTTTTCCAAAGTAATGTTTATTTGCATTTTCCCAACAATACTGCATCACACAAAGGAATGAAATGTGATTTCTGAATGCACAGTTGGTAGACTGAATATGCACTGGTGTTTGCAACTGCATGGGTCTTAAAACACGTGCATGCTGTATTTCAGATACCATGGATAGTCCTCTTTAAGCAGCTTTTAAAAGTGATATACACTATTAGAAGGTAAATTGTTAGGGATTGATAGGCAGTAACAGTATGTGTCATGTACGCAGGGAGCAATGCACCACAGCGCATCTCCCTCTGTCTGGTGCGTTGCTTTGGGCACCAACCTCTGCTGTGATTCTCCGTGGTTTTCAGAGCTTGGCTCAGGATTTCCACTGACCCCAGTGGGCAGTGACTGCACCCATGTTTTTTCCCCATATGTGTGCACAATCGTTTGCTGGACTGACTGAGGCTTTACTGGTTCATGTTCTATTTGCTGAAAAAAACTGGAATAGGATTCAGCTCCCTTTCTCATATCTGCAACATCTCTCTAGGTCTTGGAACAGTTTTCAGAAAAGCCAAAACAACCCTCCAAAATTAACATAGTTTTCCTTACTAAATTCAGCCAATGTGAATTAGCAGTAGTTATAAAAATACTTTCGTAATAGATTTACACTGCAAGAACATAATGCATTTATTTCTGTTCTTATATTTAAA
>JAAGNO010031305.1:18170-56253 GCA_033439905.1 Ceryle rudis
GATGACTTAGGTAGAAAAAAATTTTGTTTAATTTGCCTTCCTGCAAAAAAAAATAAATTACTAATTAATAAAATTAATTTCTTAAGTAACTTTTTGTCTTTCTTTTTATTCCAGAAAAGCAGATTTCCAGTGAAATACAGCACCCATTTCTATTTCTGATGGTTTGCAAGATACTGCAGTGACCTCTAAGACCAAAGCAAAACCACCTCCTGCTTAGTAGAAACCTTGCCTTTCAGAATCTGCAGGTGGCCCTTCCTGTCCTGTCATCTAGAAAACCAGTCTTGGAAGAAAACTGCTTGTGTTAGCCCTTGCAAATTCCCTGATAATGAGCAAAAGATTAATGGTACAAGGGAGAAAAGGGGACATCTGAGAAGGTTATAGCTCTGTCCCTTGAAGTGTGGCCAGTGTGTCATTGCTACATCTGCTTCCACACGGCATGGTGGTGGCCATGAATGCCGCTCATGTTTCTAGATGAGCTGCATCCCTCCTTTCTCATGCTTCTAACAGACTTCTGGAGAACAAACAGGACCAAGGAGCAAAAAGGAAGGACAGGACACTGTAGCTTTTGCCAAGCTTGGAAGCTCTCTTTTCCTGAATTGTCATTGATGTAATAGGACATCAAGAGTCTACAATGGAGATGACAGACTATTGCCCGTTTTTAGAGACGAAGTAGCAGAATCTGCCAAGAGTGAGTCCCTTGTGTTCCTGTGTGAGTAAGGTGAGAAAAAATAGAGCCTAGAAGAAAAACTTTATTTAGAAGCAGCATGTATGCTGCTTGCAGGCTTTTTGCTACTGGGATCTTTTGTACTGGGAGATTTTAAATGGAAAGTTAATACCTATTTAAAAAAAAAAAAAAAGTTTTTTTCCCACACTCTCAAGCCTGACAGTACTTCATGAATGGAGACAATGAACCGCACACTTCCCAGCCGAGGACGCATTGCTGTGTTGTGGATTAGGGGAACAACACAAATTAACAATATATCTGACTGATTAAATACAGGACTCAATTCTTCCTAGCAGAATTTCAGAATAAATTTACAGGAGACAAAGATAAATTTCAATCTTTAACATTCCTTAAGTAGCACACTGCAAAGATTTTTTAGCTCAACTTTCTCACAGAACTGGCACTGTTTATCTATCAACAAAAAAAGATAAAATACTTCAGAGGCTCTGAGATACAATGAATATTATATTAGACTGGTCAAGGTAAATGGTTCTCAGTTAATGAAACTTCAACTGTAAACAATGGGAAATCAGTAGGGAAAATGCTTGCAAGGTCAAGAGCAGTCTCTAGGCTCCAAATCAGATTAAGGAAGATTTTAAGTTTCTTTAGATTCTGCAAAAGATAAAGATTCAGAACCTATACTGAAGTACTCATTTTTGAATACTGGTCCTTTCTTTTAAGTTTTAAATATGAAGAGAAAACTATATTGATGAATTTCATATAAAAAAGAACAGACAATTTAAAGGAATATTAAGGGGTAGACCAGATCTTGCTTGTTTTACATTACTTCAGGTGGAATTCAACAGAAAATGATGTCAATTTGCAGAATAGATGAGGGATTACTTTTGTCTGAATTTAGCAGTAGAAACGCTAGATGTCAAATCTAAGCTAATCACCTAGACTGCCTTACAAAAAGAGACAGGAACATCCATAGGGCAACGTATTCCACTTACCTTTAATACTTATCTTAGGATAGAGGAATTAGCCTCTGTCAGCACCTATCTCTCTGCCACCCATTAGAATAGCCTAGGCAGTTATCTCAGATTTATAGGTTTAGTTGATTATTGCACTATACTTGTGAAGTATTTTTAATGCACCTCAGGAAAGAAAGATGTCTCCAGGTAGCTGACTGAGAAATAGGAAACTTTATTTGTTTATTATTTGACCATATGCTTATTTGCAGGAAATCAGAGAGGAATTTAGTACTCAGAGCTTCAGTGTGTTCTCAAAATGAGCACATCACTGAGACTGAAAAGGCACCTTTGATTCTCATACTTTGAAAAGCAGAACAATGTTCCCTCATGTTAACTTCCAAATGATACACGTGCTTAAAAAGATACACAGAGACACACAGACTTTTGAAAATGCTTTGCCACTTAATGCACAAGGTTTTCAGACATGTTGATGTTAAACCCTGTTACGTATTTACATTTTACTGGGAGCTCAAATACTATCACAACTGCTTTTAAAAATGTTTGAAAATCTGGACTGTTCAAAAGTCATGGATTGCACAGCCATCTAAATCTATTGTGTGTGTTTATATATTCTCTAGCACAAAAGTAACTGAATGATTCATGAAAGTCAACAGTAAGTTCTGACATCACTGAAACTAATAAAACATGATTTCTTATAAAGTGTCTTGTGACTGATTGACCTTGATGTCCAACTGAAACACTTACAGATCTGTGGAAATCTAATTATATAATTAATCTGAGTCCTCTACTTCTGTCACATTCAGTTAAAATACACCAAGTTCAAAATTTTTTAGAGGGAACACAAAGACACAGACATGCACAGGCAGCAGGGATCTGTGATCTTTGCCTCCCATGCAAACGATGCTACAAAGAAAAAGCTCTGCTATGCTTGCAGAAACTCTGAGCCATTCACCCTAAAGCTCTAATTGACCATCACAATCAAAACAATGAGCATGCAGGAAGTACATCTGAAATAGGTCTTTTCACCTTCCTTTGCACTCTACAGGTAAAGGTTATAATAGAAGAGATCAAAGCTCCAGGCAAATGTCAGGGATACAAATGGAAATACAAACGCAAAAATAAGACCACAGCTGCAGAAGTGGTCTGCTCTTGGGACTCCTACAAAAAAATGGCATTATTTACCCCTGTCTGTAGCAGTTATGTCAACTTAATCAATAATAAAAGAAAAAATATACCAGAAGGCAAAGAAATGTAAACACACGGGTCAGAAAATATATATATTTATCCTACTGGGGAAGAACATTTTTCAGTCTTTTAACACACAAAGTCAAAAAAGATTTCCAATTATAAAGACAATTTAAATGACAAATTTCTTATTTGACATCTTACATCTGCAGAATTACTGTGATTGCCCACATAAACGGAAGAAAGGTCATGTCAAGTTCAAATGAACTTAGAAGGGCTGATACAAGGTGTGTCTAAATCCTCTCTAGGGAGCTTCATAGCATCCATGGGGGGAGTGAGTACATGAGAAGTGCTCTCACTCACCTCCCCCGAATAAGACATTTTCAGGTACTAAGAGTATCTGAGGTATACAGCAAAATAACCATGCAGCCTACTCCTCGTTTAAGACAATGGCAAATCTTCCACCAGCAGGTCTTAAATTAACAAAGCTTTTTTCAGCATTTCTCGGGTTGAGCACTAAAACCAATCACTGGTGATCTGTGGGATCTATCATTCTGTGTCTATTTCCAATACACATAACAGGTAATAAATATATGATCAGAAAATCCTCAAAGTAGTACTGTATGAAAGAAACTGACATGAAAGTGATCGACAGTTGCCAAGCTGCATGGGAAAGCTTCTCGGTATCCACTGTGTCTGTATCTTACTGTTGTAACCAGGGCCTATAGGTCTATCTCAACCACAAACTCAGCGGTAGCAAGTTCATGAAGTGTTACTGTAATGGTTAAGATGGAATTCTGCTAGTAAGGTCACAAGAAGGCAACAAACCTCCATGTGAATGCAGGCATAAAGGACAGACAATGAAATCCAAGGACTGTTAGGATCTTCACCTACAAACCAGAATAAACAGTATCAGAAATCTGTGCACTGAAAGAATGAAATCAGAAAACTCTTCCCTTTGCTAGTGAGCCCTGATCACTAGGACATCTAGACAAACACAGCCACAAGGACTTCTGATTTGTACCACGGCACCAATAAATTCTTATCTGACATGCATGAGATTGTGTTCCCTTTTCCCTTCTGTCCTCCTGCCTATCTTCTTATTTTTCCTCTCCTTACCTATCTCTCTCTCTCAATTTCACAGCAACCCGGAGCCTCACTACACTTCACAGCTCTGGAAAAACAGTCTGCGGCAGCTCCTGCAGAGAAGGAAAGCAACTTGCCTGATGGTGTCTCTAGCCGTGAAATAATTGAAAATAAAGTGGTGGTTTTGGAGGACAGATTGCAGTAGTTGTTGACTACAACTGTGGGCACCACATTAGCTGTCACAGACAGTTATACTGAGAATATGTTCTGAAAATACAGTTCGTTTTGACAAATTTGGAAACATGGCTATTATTCACACTTGTCCACTCAAAATTTAGTGACGGGACCATTCTATTCCTGTATTTGTGCATGGGCAAAAAAGCAACTCTAACCAATGTCTTCAGCCTGAAAAAGATACTGTAATAATTTTTTGCAAGAATTTATTTTCCTTATGCATTTTTTTTTTTTTTTTCTTCCCATCATATATAGCTTTGGCATGGGACTAAATTGACTAAGGTCTCTCTACTTATACTCAGAAGATGTTTAAATGTTGAATTCTGTATGTAGAGACAAACTCTTTGTTGGCATATTCCTATTACCTTGGCTAGATTCATATCACAGATACGTACAATTTGGTCTAAATAAAATATATTATTATAATATTGTCTTGCTTCTGTATTCAAATAAATTCAATTATCAGCTAGGAAACTGGTCAGCATTGTACATATAGAAAATATGCCACCTCAACTTCCATGAGTTATTCAGTGAAATGCCCTTTAAAAATAAAATACAGTATACATTTATATAGCTCCAGTATATCCCTCAATCATCAGACAACTTTTGGTTTTTACTAACATTTATTCAATGACTGATGACTTTCACATTGGCTTGTGGAGTGTAAATGATAGCAGAGTAGGATAAGAAGAGTTCAAAAAAGTGCAGAAAATAAAGGATCAGATTATCTGGTATTAAATCCCTACTCGGCTCCATGGACTTTGCTGTTAGACAGTTTTCCTGCATACACAGTTTGAAATATAACCCTGTAGGAAATAGGATCAGCATAAAATCAAATTACAGATAGATGCTGATGGATACCTCTCCTATAATCAGGTAACATCAAAATGGGCTATTATGCCAAAAATATACAAAATCAGAAATACGTGTCCATGAACACATTTCAGAACATTCTGTTTCCTTTCCTTTTATGACTCCAGATGGACAATGCATATTAAACAGAAACTGGATGAAAAAAAGATGGCCTCACATTTTAAATATGAGACTTAATTAATTGAAAGTGACTACTGACCATTCAAGTCTCCAGCTGAAAAGTCTGCACACCTTTGTGCAGAAAAAGCAACCTACATATAAAATTACTGCCATATCTTCTATTATCTCAAAGCTTAGGTAGATTTTTACACTTTTTTTTTTTTTAAATTATATGACAACAAGCATGCTTTTGAATAAAAATTAAGGTAGTTCAAGATAATACCTTTTCAACAAGATGTCTGCTCACTACCACTGAAGGAAACACAGGTTTAAAAAAGACACTGAAGCCAGCTGGTTTTCCCAATGTATAAAAAGCACAAGTGGAGATTAACTTTATAAGTGCTCACAGCAAGATTTGGTTTGGCTTTTTTAAGTAAATCAGATTTAAAATATCATTTGTTTTTTTCATTTAAAACTCAGAAATGCTAGCTAAACCACCAACCACTTTTTAGGGATATTTAATTGTACTCCAAATGGTCAAATAATTAAGGATTTAATGTTGTAATACAGTTTATTCTCAACTTAAACCATGAACCTATTATCTGTTCACTCAGAAAGAAAATAGAAGAGACAAAATCACTCCACCAGCTCTGCTATACATTAGAAACTGCAGTGCTTACATTAGTTTTGTATCTTAATTACCTAAGATATCATTAGCTTTGTAGACTGGGACACTTCTCTTTTATAGCTGCTGTAATTTTATTTTTCAGGCACTGACTTTCATTGTAGGATAAACTGCTGTGTATTTTAAAATGTTGCCTTTAGTAATTTGCTTCATTGAATCTCCTTCTTTTTCCTGCTTATGAAATTAAAAGCATCTAGAGCTCACAGGAATGCACAAGCCTTTGTGGAGGTCAGTCACAGCTGTGGCACGGGAGAGTGGGGGCAGAAGCAGTCTTAGAGTGGTGGGTTTTAGCAAAACAGACCTCAGGCCTGGTTCTTGGATCCTAAGTATAGAGCTCAAAAAACTTTTAAGTAGTCCTTTCTACCTCTGTCTAGGAGAAAACCATAGGGCAATTTATATTCATATGCTAATTTCCCACTGGAAATGAAATTGTTCCAATGACATCCTCCCTCTATAATCCAGGCATATAGAAAAAGAGAAAAAAATGGAAACACACTAGAAGAGAGTAGTAAGGACTTTGGAAACTCTGCAAAAGTTGCCGATTCACCTTTACAGCCATCTCCAGAGACAGTCCCTGAAGTAGAGTCTCAGGAGAGAGACTCTTTCAAGTCAGTTTGTCTTTTCCTGTAGCCTGACACATACGTGGACAAAACTTGTTAATATGATTTCCTCCATGTCAAGGACACTTTCTTAAAAATCGGAAGTCAAATCACCCTTGCTCTCTATATCCATCATAGAGGAAGAAGGCTACCTACAGTGCAAAAATCCCAACCATCCACTCACCCACATAAAAAAAGGTACTTTCTTCCAGGATGAGATTTATTCATCTAATTTCGTTAAGCCCTTGAAAAGATTAGCTCCTGAGCTTACAGCTTCACAATGGTGCCTCAACCTTGATTGTGTGATAATGACAGCTTTAGCATTCAGTATGTTCATGTTTAATACAAGCAGAGAAAAATGCAGGCAGTTTACTAACTTATCCTACCGGTTTCAATCTCCTTAAATATCCATCTAGATATATAAATCTAAATTCATATATGTGAATACTCAAAGAAAGGAGAAGAGTTATGAATCAAACAATTCCTCAATTCTATCTATTATGTTACAGACATGGCCAAAGTTCAGACCCTAAAAAAAAATTTAATATAGATAGAACAGAAGTAATATTTCAAATCTTAAACAGCCTCAGGGAAATAAAGAGAAAAATAATGCTGACTGAACTCTTCCTCTACTCAAGTCTCTTTTTCTCCTACTGGGTAATGGGTACAGCTGCAATGACATACCCTTTGACTCCTTAGCATCACCTCCCAGACAGGGTTTCAGTCATGGATCAACTCATCCATTTACCACTTGCTCAACTTTGTCATCAGTCTGGTTTGTTTCATTTGTCTCACTGGATGTAGTTGGTCTCCTTCACAATCATTCATCTTCTCCATGTCTTTCTGCTCCGTACCTTGTAAGCCCATATCTATCAGTGTCCATTACTTCTCTACTACTTCCATCCTCATTTTTGCCCATTTTCTCCTTTAGCAACTCGGGTTTCTTTGTCCACCTATCACTAAACAACTTTTACTCCATTATCTTCTGCTACGATCCTTATTCCACATTCAAATTACCTCTTTCTAAAATTAGAACACTGCTCACAATCTTGTAAACTTGTGAAACAAGACAACAACAACAAAAAAAAACCATCTTAGGCCACTTTCATTGCAGGCGATTAAAGAATGATGTCTGGATGCTATGCATGCACACACATACAGTAGGTAAACCTGAAAGCCCAGATTATGGAGAGCAGGAATACTCTCCAGCCTCCTCCAGTCTATGCAGTTGTTGTCTGACTGAAGCATTTAATCATTAAGAAGGATTTGTTCTTTTAAATGTCTAATAATGCAAGAACACAAAACTGCATAGCCTGAAGGTTGTATTATTGGTAGGACAGCACTTGTCCAGGATTACTCATTCCTGTTTGCCACATGAAATTCGGTGTTTTGGTCCATAGTGTAAAGCATCATATTTGTGCAATCAGTCAACCTTAATATCAGCATTTGTAACCAAGGATAATGAAAAATATAGAATCTGGCATTTACCATAAAATATGGGTTAACTTAAGTTGAAAAAAATGGGCTATTAACCACACTGACAAAAATGCTTTTTTTTTTTTTTTTCCCCAATCATATTAACATTTGCAACATTAAATATAGTTCATTTGTTTAGGATCAATCTAAATCTTGTCACATTAAGACTTCATTATATCGATGCATTCTGGAGCAGCATCCTGTTACATGTCAAATGATTTCTACTTGCAAATTTTGTATTTTTAACATTTACATATGAATCTCAACTTGCATGACTCAAACATAAAATGTACGTATGTACCTATATATGAAATAGGTATGTAATTCAGTCTACGCATGAAATGTAATACTGAGTTTCCCAACGTATCTTAACTGATGTTTGCACCCTCTCTTCACTAGGGCACGTAGAGGAGTATATGGAACTGCATTTGACATATTCCTTTGTGTTAAAAGCAGAGGCTCATCTGGTTGCTCTATGGGGCAGGCTGTGATGCTAACCTGTGGACACATTATGTTCTCTTAAATAATGCACCTTTGCACTGCAATTTTCTCTTCCATGAATATATGCCAGGCACAGCTGGTTACCCACACAAGACCAGCCAGCCACCTGCTTCTCACATCTGGGACCACAAAATGAGAAAAAGGCTGCAGTGCTGAACTATAAATGCATGAGAAAGGACTTAATTATGGAACTGTGGAAATCAGTTGTTCACTCAAGTACTTGACATTTGAATATGCCACTTTCAACTGTGTTAGCTGAGCAGCCTCCCATACCCCTGCAATTCCTGGTCACAGCTTCCCAGAAAAATCCAGACACTATGTGGAAGAATATGGGCAAGTCAGCAGGAGGATTTGTTTTTATCACCAGCCCTCTGATGTCAGATAATGTTAAAAATAAAGGCACTGACAACCAAGTGCATTAAACAATCCCATGATAAGTCTAAAAAAAGCATCTTGATTCCTAGCGAAACCACTGTCATTTCCTCTCCAAAATACCTGTGTGTAGGGAGCTACTGGAATATTCCATATATATCAGTATGTCTATTTCTCCTTGAAATTGGCTGTGGTTTGGTTACAGGAAAAAAATTCCAGAGAAGTTACATCTTGAGCCAGGTGAAGAAGAATGCTACCATTTTCTTGCTTAGAGGACTCATTACAATTTTATGCTTCGAAGGTACACTATCTCTAGCTTAAGATACGTTATAACAACCAACTAACCAGAGTGCGAGGATAACGAAAAATAGCAGACATTAAACTAAAAGATGGCAAGCCCAATGAATAAAATTTACTCCATCACTCACGCACCATGTACTATTCTCTGACTCGGGCTATTCATCCAGTACCAGATAATTCATCTGTTTCTTATGTCACTGGTCACCCAGTAAGAACTGTTACTGGTCACCTGACCAATGAAGAGCTGAATCAGTGGACACTTTCTGACAGCCTGGAAGACAGTATGGCTTCCATGAGGTTAAAAGATGCCTTGGGTGCTCCCATGGCCCCAGGAAGCATAGGGTTTAAGGGCTATCTATAGAAAGGCACACAAGAAATGTATAACTTGCTGAAGGTCTCACTATGTGTCAGGCATTACAGATTAGGAGCCAAGTGCTGCTCTAAATGCTACTGCTGTAAATCCAGTGTGGTCAAGACCATTTGACCTCATATTTCTACACTCTCACTCCTCTCCTTTTGCCACTTGACAAGCAGTGTATCAAGAAAATGTTGGTTTTCTATTTTTTTTTGTATGTTTGTGAGGGTTTTTTTGTTGTTTTGTTTTGTTTTTCCATAGCATACTTTTACTAATGGAATTAAACTGGGCTTTTTAGAAATGGTCTAAAATAGGTAATCAACTCCTGACAAAAGCTAACACTAGAGGAGTGGAGAACTCAGTGTTGCTGGATACACACAGTATTAGTCATTACCAAAAATATGAGATACATTGTTCTGATTATAATGAATCTTTGTATTTTGCTTTTTTACCCATATATTCTTTTTCCTCCCAGAAACATTGTCTCTTTTTTCTTTGTTTCTAAGCTTCCCTTCATCTTCCAATCAGCATTTTGTCCCTCCAGTGATCACAGCTGTCCAAAACAGTGCAAAAACAGACACAAAAAAGCAACAGAACATGGATGAAAAACAGAACGTTCCCTGTGTCCTGATGTACTTGTTAAGCAGTAGAGATTGCACAGAAGAAAAGTTTATTGTTGGATTTGTTAAATATAACCCAGGGCTGCTTGTGCATACTCTCCTTGGAAGCCAAAAGCAAGCCAAGAAGGAAGGAAAGGACTCGTCTTGCATTCAAGCACCCTTCAGAATAAAAAGAACTACTCCTGCTATTTCTCTAATGAACTGATGACTTCATTATACAGATCTGGTAAACATGTAGATATTGAAAGACAGCTACATCTATTTTTATCTTCTTTGTTAACTAATAGACCAAAAAAGCTTAAGTTGTCTATAACCAGTCTAAGTGTCTGATACACTCACTACTGGATGGTTGTTCCACAGGACTAAGTACGTACAGCAGAATATGGTATCACACACATACATTTAACTGGTCAAATATAAATTTGCTCAGATATCAGAATGAACATGACCTTAACTACTGGTATGTTTTTCCTGGCTGAATGAGGCTCTTAGCATAACAGAGTGTATTAGTACAGGCAAAAGGCCATGCTCATACAGCTTTAGACCTTTTCCAGCACTTGAATTAGCACAATTACTACAATTAATTGCATTTCTCCAGAAATCCCCACTTCAGGATTATTTAGGTGTAGTAGAAATGCTTGCAAGAATTAGCCTCCCCACCAAAAAACCACCACATTAGACAGCTGATTTAATCTTCAGCAAAATGTATGACCTTCTTCCCCTTTACTTTGGTTTTGTACAGAATTATTTGAGCTGTCATAAGGAATCAGACCAATTATCCATCTACTCCGGTTTCACATTTTTGACAGAGGCCACCACCCCACACTTCAAATGAAGGTGAAAAGAACTCTTCAGCTGACAATTATGAAACAACCAACCCATAGGCAAAAAAAATGCCATTAGTTAATGGTCTGCCCTAAACTCAGAAGTCTATGGGTTTGTATCCATTCTAAAAAGGACATGCTTTATCTGATATGACTACGGATATTCTTCATAGAGGAATTATTTCTGATTTATAGTATACCTATGTATCAGGGTTAAATGTCCAGTAGAATTTAAGCATCTGATTTTAGAGCTTGTATTTTTTTATTTATTTAAAAAATAATATGTATATTTGTGTGAATCAGATTTCTGTCACAAAATGTCAGTGAACATCTTTTAGCTTGAAAGTCTTTACAGAAAGGAGAAACTCAAGGCTCATAAAAATTGCAAGTT
The DNA here is from genome assembly GCA_033439905.1 of Ceryle rudis. NCBI lineage: Eukaryota > Metazoa > Chordata > Aves > Coraciiformes > Cerylidae > Ceryle > Ceryle rudis. Next base: position 29,430 of record JAAGNO010031305.1, read on the forward strand.
AAATGAAAGCAGTAACACACTTCTGGATAAATATTGTGCTTTTAGGAGCATGAGGCTGATGTTGTGAACATCAGTCTTCCTTTATAACAGACTCCTCTGAGTTCTGCACCAACTTCCAGGCATGTTTCTTTCCAGAAATGTTATATTTCTTTTCTTCTGTCATATATTTTGCAACATTGAATATATGTTAGTATCTATAGTTATTTAAAGACAGGTATTAAATGTGATCTGCAGAATATAAGGATTCAGAAACGTTCTACCACACTTTAAGATGGATACATTAACTTCAATAACAACCTTACAATATTAGAAATTCACATTACGACTACTTAAAATTACAATCACAAAAAAGGACAAACAAACCAGGGAAAAATATCACCTCTGAGTTGTCAGCTCCAGTGTGACTTAGGGTTTGCAAAACAGTCTCTGCTGTAATGCCTAGGCAATAAGGCCTATAGAAATCTAAAGGCAGAGAACTTCTAGGAGAAAGGTAACGCTTTCTTTTGCTTGAAAAGACAGCTGCTGCAGAAAATCAGGAGCAGTTAGGAAATACTGAACAAACATTGCTTTCCCATAATGGCCAAAATGTATGTTCATTTCCACTTCATTTTGTATGTTTAATACAGTACAATTTTTAATCTACTGTTCATGAGTTCTAATCATGTCAGATGTGTGGGCGTTCTGTAATTCTTTATGAATAATAAGGAATGCAAATAGTGCTATCTTCACACTCACAGTTGACTGCACTCTCTTGGCTCCCCATCAGCACCTAATTTATCAGCTACTACTTTTCAGAGAGATAATGTTTAATGCTAGAGGGGTATCTTTGTGCACATAACATTATAGTGCTGAGGGAGAATGTTACAAGTCTCTGAAAAATTGTATGTACTCCAAGACAGTCTTACTTGCTGGAGTTAGTTTTCTAAATATCACTCACCTTATTTATTAAGACTTTATTTATTATTATAGTCAACTGAAACTCATAATGATTTTTGCAATCTCAAAAAATATTGTTATCTCTCAGTTAATACAGAAATTCCTTCACTGAAGCAGTATTTAGATTCTTTTCAACCACTAGCAGAGGCATATGCAAACTATTTTTACCTTGACCTTGTAAGATCTGAGCTTTTCAATGATGTGGTAAAACCATTTCTCATAAAACTTCTGCAAATTCATAAATTGCATTGAAATTGTCTTCCCATATACATAGGAAATATTTTCTGTCACAAGCACTGGGGAAAATTCTACATTTAATGACTTTTAAATCAATTTCAGGGGTTTTAAATGGTAAGCAAAATGCCTGGTCTATTCCTAAAGTCTTCCAATAGCAGTCTGTGTGACCTCAGGAAATTTATTTGACTTATCACATTATCAGGTTCACATCTTCACAAAGACATCCCGAGCTGCATCTTTTCACAGTATTTTGATTTAAGCAGAAGAAAATACTCTATAAATATTTTTAAAATATTATTTTTATATATCTCTTATCTGTAGAGATGAAAAAGCTTAGTTAAATGTGAAAACTTTCTGATACTAAGAATGGCTACCAATTTCTGCTATTTTTGTTCCTGTAGCACTTTTCTGTGTTTGGTTTTTTTCGATAGTACAGTAGTTTTTAGGGAACTGAAACACACTGGAAGAAAACAGGACTGCAGAAATAATTATCAATATGTAGAGCATATTACTTGAAGATTTGTGCTAGCCTTTTTATGAACAGACAGCAAAAGGAGAAAGTCATTAAACAGTACTCAGGGAAAACATACAATAGTATTCTGTGATGTGATGTATCTTTCCCATCATTGGAAAACAGCACGGTGATGCTTTGCGTTCTAGCAAAATTTGTTGGCTACTACTTTATTTTGACATAAGAATCTTTTATCAAACTCATCTTGTTCATTATGGCATCTTTTCTATTACGGTCAAAGAGAAGATGTTATTTCCCATACCCTCTTTGATGACAGTACTAAGTTATGCACTCTTCCAAACTCTGCTTGGATGCTGCTTGGATGACTGTTAGTCTCGAGATTTTTGCAAGAATCACATACTATATGAAGCCCACCCTTCACGTAACTTATCTGCAGAGAACTTATACAAAGCCTGTAGTACTTTTTTTTTTTTTTCCTAAAGCATGCCACATCTGTCTAGTCTGTAATGGTTTTGTTACATAAAGGAAGTCACTGACAAAGTTTGATGTCAAATTCTATTCATTGGGAATTGATTGTAGCAAAAAGATCAGAATGACTTTCAACTATTTTTGTCAGGACTGTTTGGCCTCCCTGACAGAGTTATGCTAGGTTCACTATCACTTTTTCATGTTATTATTATTCCAAAAGATTTACTGTAGAACTTTCTTTCCAAAAAGTATGAACAGCACAGGCATTTTAATTTCATTCTTTGTACAAGACATAAACAGACACTTTAATATGGGATCACTAAAAATGAATTTATGTTGTTCTGTATTGCAGTTGATTCAAAATGATACACTTCCAAGATTTTCTAATTCTCTTTTTTATCATGATAGAAAGCCAGAATATTTGGGGGATTTTTCTAACTTGAAGTTAGTACTGCAGTGATGTTGCATCAATTTAAGTCATTTCTTGTTAGTTTGTATCAGCCTCTTATGCCAAGGAATACATTATAGAATAATTAAATTATAAAAGAGATTGAAAAGAGAGGTTTCAGGGGGTATTTTCTGTCTGCATTCCTTGTGTGTGGAACACACTAATTAAACAGATCAAACTATGGGGCAGCATGTCATTAATCTCTGAAAAAAGCTATTGTTTACTCCCCACTAAGAAAGTTGGATATAATAAAATCCAAACAGTAAAGCTCTGATGTTACAGTGTAATGTTGCATACAAATATTTTTAAAACATCGTCTTGGCTTTTCAGCTGCACTTCTTTGTTTACCTGGTTTTGCTTCCGTGAAGACACTGAATGGATTATTAAAGTATTAGAGATTCACCACTTCGGGGATGAATATAAATTATAAATTTCAATGGATCAACTTGGACTTCTTTTAAAGTGAATTTGTTAGGTATTTTTTGAAGTATACTCAAGCTTCAGTAACTAAAAAGTCTTTTTCCTTATAACTCTGGCAAAGAAAGATTTTGATTGTATAAAACATATTTTGGACCATTTTAATGTCTATTTGCTTCTTTTCACACGTACAATTTTAAAGTAATATTTTAATCTGAAAGCTACTTTAAAAAGTTGTGCCTTCTATATCAAGTGATGGAATGTGTGCTTACTGGGGATTTTACCTGATTTTCTAAGTGACTGGCATATACATTCAGGCACTGTATTTCTATTAACCATGAACAGCTGATTTAGTTAAAGATGCAGACGATTTGTGCACAGTGGAATTTTCACCTAAACAAAAACTTCTTGCAGGAGATCATAAATGTACAGAGTGGATAATTATGACCAGAAAAAAAAAGTTTACAAAAATTCAGCTCTGATCTTTGTTACATAGAAGGCATCCCAAATTGCCATCTTTATATTTACATTAAAAAGGCTGTGCCAGTCTCATTTTTTAAATTGCGAGAAGGTAAAAAAATTATTATATAGAAAGATAAACTAATGACAATTTAGACAGAAGCGAAATAGTTAGGACGTCTGTAGAAGATCTGTTTCAGAAGGGATCCTAAGTGAGCAGGTATCAGCCGCTTTCATTTTGCTATCATTTCACATGGGCACAGCTCCACAGAGCAAACTCCTGCAGCCAGATCTCCTTGGACACTAAGGGAGGTTACAGACACTGGTGTTTGGCCAGTGGTTTTGCTCTCCTCAGGTTTGTTTTGTTACTCGGGGTTAGAATTTACACTGATTTCAGAGACATCTCCAAAGACCACAGCTAACACTTTCATCCAGTTCTGATGTTACATGAATGAGAGGAAGATTACTTTCAGCCAGCTGGCTTTTTGGGGAGCACATGCACCATCTGCACATGCAGATATAAATATACAAAAATATCTGCACAAACAGCCTGATGGAGACTACTTCTTCAGGACAAATGGTGAATTTCGATTACAGTTACTCTAACATAAAATGCTGTTTTGCAAGACTTAGAGTACAAGTTTTACTTCACATGGACTTTTCTGGTCTTTCTTGAAAGAAAAACTGAGTTATGAATATGCAAATCTAATGGAATGTACTCATCCATTTTAAAGCATTTTAAAAATTTTATTCTAGAATGTTGGAATACCTAATGAAAAACTCATGTGAAATAGATGTCCACACTTTGTAACAACCTAAGTAATCAGTAATGATAATGAAAAATTATACTTCTTATTCACTTCAAATTCAGTTCTTAAATTTTCTTCAGCAGTAATTTTTTGCTTGGAAGATTTACTGCTTTCTGTGTACCTTGGCTAGCAAAAGACTTTGAATTTTAGTAAAGAACAAAGTTCATATAATTAATACCAAGAAATATGTAACATTATATCATGTAGAGTAGGAAATCTATCTTCATTTTATTCATATTTCAACTAATTTCATTCTGGGAGATAAAAAGAGTAAGTTTTCACACTCTCCTACAATTAGAAATGTGTACGGCAGAAAACGGAAAACACTTCCAGGAGATGTACTTGAGGATCCTAACAATGGAGAGTAATTCAATGGAGAGTAACACGACTATCTATGGTTGACTGAAAAACTGCTGAAATTCAAGGGACAGGCTTCTGATGACTTCAAAAAGGTTTCAAGGTTTTTGAACAGGCCCCCTAGTGTCTCATCCACTCTAATTTTTAACACCCCAAGCAATAAAAATCCCTCTAGTCTTCTTTAATTAGCTCACACAGTAATTTTGTGAATTATTTTAAATACAGAATCTACTTTACATTGTTGCTGATTTCACAGTCGCTTGTATAGAGCTCTCCTGTTAGTGCTTTCTCAGAGAATTTAATCTTTTTTTGAATCAATTCAAGATGTTTTTTCTTCCAGATGTAAGCTCAATTTCCACAATCACAAGGATAGCTCTTCTATAACCCAGGAAACCCTTTGATGCATGTTTGTGTGACTGTGTTATACTAGTATATATCTAGACCATTAAGATTTCATTTGACTTGGATATATTTTACTTAAAAGAACCTTGGTAATTTCTTTTTACTTCTTTTCCCAGCAGAGCTAATAGTTTGCAGTAGATGCTTCCAGGGCTTCAATGCAAGACAAATCAAAGCAAAGCAAAGCAAAACAAAACGAAGTTCACCTCATTTGTCAAAACACAGTTTGCTGGAGTTGTGATTACTTTTGATATACTGTTGACATATCATTGCTACTTCCTTGTATGATGTATTGTAATACATTGACAATATACTGCCATTGACATTCCAGCAATAAGAGACATCACCCAAAACTTGTATTTGGTCATTTGGTCTCCCTACAGTATAATCTGCATTATCCTTGAATTCACATTCAGAGGTACTGATTGAAACAGTGTATTGCCAGTACCTTACCTCCCTACCACTTCGCACTTTTGGTAATGGTTATCCTACCTTTTAAATTGGATCCTGTAAATATGTCAAATTGTCCAGAATTAATTTCTTGGTACACAATCAGATATGAGAAACATATCCAGTTCTTTTCCTAGGTGCAATATGAAGTATGTTAATCAAAACATTGCAAAGGCGTTTTACCATCTTAGACGGATAGGAAGCATAACTCTTTTATAGCCATTTAATGACACTGTTTTTACTACAGTCAATCAAAAATTCAACACCAACTGAACTGAACTGACAATCAGTTCTTTAAAGATGACTAGACTCTTCCTGACTCTGCATGACAATTCTTCTTACACAAGTAAGGAGTGTTTCTTTAACGTCCATGTTCAAAGTATTTTTCAGAGCAATGAAGATAAAAATGCTAGAATGAGTTCTGCCTCCCGTAGTCTCACACTCTTAGTGGACCAATATAAAGGGTGGCCCACAGAGGCACATCTTAACATGTTTGGTGTATTTAATCCTTCACTGATTTAAAAATTTGTGTTAAGATTTCAACTACTTGACACCCATCACATGTAATATCATGCCAAGACTAAGTGAGGTTTCTGTGGAGTCACTGTTGGGGTTACAAGAATTGTAGTCATCTTATTGTAGTATCTGAGTTTTAGAGCCACAACTGATTTGCTTAAAAAGCATGGGCATGACCTGAAATCTTCAATACTGTCTATTCAAGAACAAAACTATTATTTCATTACACAGAATAAGTTAGACATAGCAGGATATGTTAATTGTCATTAAGAAAAATAAATAATAGTTTGAAAAACACGGGGAAGAATACTATTATCCTTTTTGTATGTTGTTTTTTTTTTTAACCAATTATTTATTTCTTAATAACACTACAAAAAAAACCCTCAAAGTTAACAGGCTATTTGTTATTTGTTTTGAACTGAGACAAATGGGTAAAGCTTTCATGGCATTATTGGAATCATCTTCTCAACCAGGCAAATATATCTCTGAAAAAGAATCCTCAACCTTCTTCTCCTTCCTGTATGACTAAGATATGACTGAGATAGCTTCGCCATCTTCCAATGGTTCTAGTAATATGAACACGTCTATATCATGCAATATATGTAAGAATACCCTGGAGATTTTTCTGTTGACACTCATTTCCTCACTCACTTAAAAAAGTCTCTACACTATTCAAAGTCCCTTCAAGACTGGAGGAAGCTTGTGATGATTCAAACAAGATCCTTTCACTTCATGAACAGAAACACCACCCTTTCATATCTCTTCATGAAAATACCCTCAAAATACCTGCTAAAACTCGCTGCTTAGAAAGAAATCACACTTGCTTTCACCATTAACTATAGAAGCTAGAAGATACGTATATATAATTGTGGTGGTTTACAGAAAAAGATCCACTTTTTAAAACTCCTCAAGAAACTTCCCGACTGCCACCTGTTTAACACTACTGACTTTTCCCCGGATGACAGACACATAAGAGTCTGTCTGTGTGAGGACAGGCTGACAAGACACACTCTTAATCAGTGCTCTTAGTGACTGCAGAAAAGTAAAGTTGCTCATGTGTTCTTTACTAACAGATCTCTTACGTGAGATGCTTCATTTCCATATCCATTTTAAATACACATCAGGTTGTTCAATTTCAGAAGAAAATATCATCTGAAATCATGTTCAAAACAAAAAAGTTAAAAGCATGAGTTCAAACCAACTCTACTATCAGGTGCTCTACACAAACTATGACAGCTTTCAGATTAAACCCGCCAATATATTGTTGCACTGTTCTCTGAACAGTAACTGTGACTTCTTATTCATAGTTTAGGGGGTTTTATTCACAGATAGGCTTTTTTTATGTGTGTATGGGTGAGTTGTTTTGTTGGGGTTTGTGTTTTGGTGGGTTGTGGGGTTTTTTGTTGGTTTTGGTTTTTGGGTTTGTTTTGGTTTGGTTTTTGTCATTGTTGTTGTGTTTTGTTTTGGCTTTTTCCTGTTTTGTTGTTTGTTTTTGTGTGTGCATGTTTATTGCTTTTTTGCTTTTGGTTTTGTTTGTGGTTTTGTTTTTTTTTTTTTACTGCCAGGACAGAGAAGTAGATATTCCTCAACTATAATAGACATAAAGAATGTGGCTTGGACAAATTCACAGGCATATACCACCCTTTGTAAACAGCCTCTCAATCTTTGATATTCATCGCTTTCACTGCACCAACTTGTCATTTAGGTTGTACCAACAAACACTGCAACTCCCTGCCTCCACACCAGCAACTCGTGATTCCTCAGTAACCTTTGGAGACTCCAGTGTGTACGGCACAGCATTTTTACCCACCCATCTGGTCTACCACAAATCTCATTAAAATACAGTGCTCTGCTTACACTGTGTTTGGTACAAGAGGCCAGCAAGTCCCAAGATACTTGAACATTGTGAGCACTTCTCCAAGAATATGGCTTGTTTCATGGCCTAACCTAATTTGAGAAAGTTTAACCTACTTTGGAAAAGGTAAGATTTTTACTTTGGTGGTGTTAATAAGGAAGAGATTGGAGCCTGGTGACCCAAAATAAACATGGTTTGCTTACCTTGAAGCAAACCTTTTGAGAAGCTATGTTTTACAAAAAACAACACTTGTGAGGATATAGCTAAACATTATGTGACTGCCAATCCACTATATGGTCTTTCACTGAAAGCCATGTAGCTAATGAGTTACCTCTACTGACACTTGACTTGCAAACCACAATCTCAAAACTACAGCACAGTCACTTGTACTCAGTCAAAATCTTATGATGCTATTTCGTGTCCTTGACAGCTTTCATATCACAATGATGCACTACAATAGCTTTGCTAAGAGTGGCTCCTATTTTTAAAGCCATTACAAAAAAACAGCAAAATAAAAGAATAAAAAAGTAAAGTGTAATCAGCAGAAATCGGTAATTTCAAAACAGTACAAAATGAGATTAATATCATAAGACAAACTGATGACATGCAAATGACAAAAGCAGGTCTTCAATTTCTGCAGTGAATTGCAGGCATCTGCCTGGACTTGAATCACAACTGCATATGCCTCAAACTGCATCTTATTGGTACTCTGTAACAAAGTCATTTGCCACACAGGAAGAGATGTGCTCAGATGGAATCCCAAATATTTACTTAAAATAATTGGGCTGATCACAATAAGCATTTCACAATAGAAAGCCCCAAACATTCAAAGGAAAAGAGATCATTGTGTATATTTTATGGGAACAGTGCATTTTGATCCATGCACAAGAACTCTCCCACAGAACACTGGGAAAATGCCCAGAAGATGAGCACATCATATATAGTGTGGTACTGTAAGAAGCACACAGCTCAGACAGAGATACAAAAGCTCAGGACAGCTTTTGAGGAGCTGCTGCTAACACACTCAAAACTCATCCTCAGGTGACAGCAAAGATAAGCAACCTGTAGACATCTATCAAAATAAGCTGCATTCTTATGTGCTCTTCTACATTTGATTTTTTTTGTTCTATTTTTATACAATTTTCAAAAACATCTAGAGACTTTTTGTTTGTTAAAAAATTCACATCAGAGGATATTTTTAACTTTACTATGCTATTCAGTAGAGCATATAAAATATAGAAATAGAAAGCCTCCACAAAATATTCCTATACTTTAAAAATGATACATCATGTTAAGACTCCTCATAAACTTCTGCTAATTAGCCTTCGAAACCTAGACCAGCAAGAGCTGTAGATAACAGTGAAAAAACAAAGGCAGAATAAAGAGATGATTCTTGAATTGCTCCATGTCTGAACTAACAGGCAAGAACTCATGTTTTCTGAAAAAAAATGAAAACACTACTTGTTGGCAGAACACTGTTTACACTTTGACCCTCCTTCATGTAACAAAGGATGCAATTGATTTGCCATAATTTAGGGGTTTAAAAGTCAAATCTATTACTCTGAGCCAGTCACTGTAGGTTCTCTTCATTGTTGTCAAAGAGAAACAAGCACCTCCAAAAGATAATACGTTTCATCCTAAAATAGCTTTTAAAGTAGGCCAGATTATTTATCTTTCAGCTATGCCTATTTATTCCATTTACTGGAAAGGAAGTCTGTGTGACTAGCATGAAATTAAGACAACTCACTTTAAGAGTACCGAAGTTACATAAAATTAAACCTGTTCAAATGATCTGTCTTTCATTTTAGGATTGGCATGGGAATACATGCATATAATACTGCATTTGTTTTAATATCTGTAAGGATTTTTAGACCATAATTAAACATTAATCTGATACCTCATTGCACTCTACAGAGTAATGCACAGATTCCTTACCTGGGTTAAATATATTATCAAGTTAATGTTGAGCATGCACACAAGGTCTATTAAAAAAATACCCTTTTAATTGGATCAAAGTCCATTACTTTCAGTTAAACATCCATTTGCCATCATGTTGGTTATTCACCCAGCTTAAGTTTTTCTTCATCTCAGCAAGGAGAATTTTGCAGTTACTCCACTGAAAGCTCTACAGCCTTTATTTCTCAAGGGCCCATGGGAAGAGAGATCAAACGCCATCTAAAGAAAAATCTATGGCACACTAATTGAGTCTGGGTTACCAGGTGAATATTGTTTTCACAGCATAGCTCTGCAAAACTCATCATAAAACCTAAATATATTGACAGATGTCAGGTACTGTAGTTTTTTGTGCTATGTCAATTTATTAGATTTTTTTTAAGCTAACATTTCTATATTGATTTTCTGCAAAAACCAAACTCACTTCATTATTTTTTTCCATCTATCTTTTCCTTCTTTCTACAATTTCTCTATCATTTTTTCTTCTTTCTTTTGTTTTTAATCATATTCTTTCCTGGAACTTGCTTCAGATTTCTGCTTGTTCTTTTTGCCCAGTCTTTTCTAAGAGTGGGTCATTCCTATAATTCTTAACATATTCACCACACAAGCCAACAGCACCAGGCAGAAAACAGATATATGTTAAAAATCATGGGGTTTCAGGTCCTGGAGGTTACCTACAATGCCCTCCCCACTTCTTCTTCTCCTCTCCTCTTTTTGCAGTTAAGCCCTTATCTTATATTAATAGATAAGTATCCTGTATTTGGGAGGTCTTCCACACCATAACTGTATTTAATAACTATTTAAGCTGTACTTCAAAAGTCTATTCAGGCACCCATCATTCTCAGTACAACCCAATGGCAGGGTGTAATTTCGGAAGATTTATTCTGGTGATATTTTCTGCAGCAGCTAGCAGTGTTGTAGGAGCAGAGAAACAGGCCGGGGAAGCATTTATATGGCGTGACAGTTTCCAAAGGACAACCAAATACACATCTAAAGCAGCTTCCAACCCTCTGAGCTTGGCCAGTCATACAGGATTTTCATCTCTCGCCATTTCTACCCACAATTAAGTTTTCTATGGGAAGAATAATTTCTACAATGAATGGATGCATTTAACTGATTTTCATCTCATGTTCCTGTCTTCCAGCCTGACAGGGTCTCCTGCCATTGATGTAAAAAATGTAATCCCACTTGAACTGGAAGAAAATGGCAAAGGCAGTTGGATTTCAGTTGTTCCAACTGTATGATGCACTCTGGGTATTTGTGGAGGCAAAACACTTTCTGATGCTCAAAATTATTTTCATTTATGGTCAAATAAAGAAAAATGCCTTAGGCAAAAAGTGATTTCATTCAACCTGGCTTTGAAAAGGGCAAAACCCCTTAGTTTCCTAAGTTTTTCTGCAGGAAAAAAAACAAGCTACTTTTTTAAGATTCTGTTGTGCAACATTTCGAGGGAAGATGAAGTTTATCATATTGGTATTAATCACTGAAGGTTAATTGTACCTTTAAAAAGTACAGCACAAGGCTAGATTGACATCTAAAGGAAAACACAGATCACTGGTCTTGCAGCAAGACAGTTCCTCTGGTGAATGGGTTAAACTGGCTGTCAGTTTGAATACAATTAGTACAACTGATATGCAAAGAATTGCTCTGTCAGGAAATGTCACTGTCATTGAGCACTGTTCCCAGGCTGCCTTCAATTTTCTGTCTGGCTCAGAAAATTTTAATAACAGGTCAGAATTCAAATGCAAAAATTTAACCAAAGTGCATAGCTCCTCCCCACCTGCTATTTCAATTTTCATTTTCTGCTTTGTGCCTCACATAATTTTTTGGTTACCAGAAAACTAAACTGCCCATTTTTTTGTTTTCTTAACTCTTTCTCCCTTGTTCTTGTTAACTTGAACTACCAGTTTTTGTTGACATTTCTTACACAACTTGCTCTTTTGATTTTTTTTTTTTTAATAACCCACTAAAAAGCCCCGCAGACAACAGAAGACAAGTACAGAGGCAGAAATAATTAGTGTTTGTAGCACACCACTGAATATCTATTCACTATAATGCCCACCCACACCCTGCAATTGTGTCTTTTCCTACCCTTTCTTACCATGGCTCCCTGACAGGTGCTTTTGGTGACAATCTTTTTTTCTCTCTACATTTTCCTGCTCAGTGCATCACATATTTTAGGATCTTGTACTTCTGTGCCAAGTCCTCCAGATTCTCCTTTCTATTTCAAGGAAACTTTCACCTTCTCAGTGCCTTCCTGATATTTTCCCAACAGGTCTCAGACTCCTGCTGGCCCTGTGGATGGTGTTCTGTGCAGAACCTGTGAGTGAATTTGAACACTTGCAAGGAATATGCAACTAAGGAAATGCTTCAGATTAGGTATGCAGGGCTGCTGGTGAGGGAATAATACTCTGGGGAGCAAAAGTGATGTCAGGGGTAGGCATGGGTCAATGGACAGTGGGAAGTGCCTGTTTCTAGAGTCAGTCTCTTTTATGACCCAATGAAGAAGGCAGGGAGAAATGCTGTTATGATGGTAGGTAAATAATTATCGGGATAAGAAAATCAAGGATCAACACAGACTCTCAGCTTGACCTGTCTGGGAATTGCTTGCTGTCTGGAGTGCTGTTAAGTGACTTGTGAATAGCAGTGCCAGAGGACAAGCCATGAACTTCTCCGAGTCCCTTCCTCTTGTCAGCCCACCCTAGCTAAAAAGCACCTTTTTCTATACATGGTGCTGTCCCTCACCACCGCTCCTCCTTGAGGAGGCTCAGAAAGGGATAACTTGCAGCTTCTTTAGCGTTTGCCGCCCAGTTGCCCTTGCAGATAGGAAGAGCAATGGCCACCATCCTTGTCAGACCCATGGTGGGTTTGCTGATCTACCTGGGCTTGTGAGTGCAGCTGAGCTGCCTGTCAGACAGCGTACTGACACCTGTCGGCCTTATCTTTCCTCCTGCCTTGACACTGTTTATATAACCACTGAGAAACATGAACTTGTCACTTCGCATCTCCTCCCTCTTCCTAGCAATGTGAGCAAAGACATTTTCTCCTATATGGTGCAAAGACAAAAGTTTACCAGTGTCTTTAAATCCATGTTATAATCAGTTCATTGCAAATTTACAGACCCTGACCCTTCAGACAGAATCCTTCTTCAGGTACAGACTAAATTCCTACTTTTTAGGGAATAAAGTCACAGTGTGATGACTAATTCTATTTTAACTTGCCTCCTGGTATGCTGAGGCAAGTCTGTGTGCAAGCACTTTTAGCTGAAGATAAATTACCTTTCTTACTTTCAACTTAACTCATTCTTGTAATAATCAATGGATTTTTTTCAACACTGACTTCTACCAAAAAATGTAATGATAACTCACTTTATTTCAGCACATACCCCTGAATACCACAGTCCTGAGGACCATCCCTTTTCTGTCTCCAGTCAACAAAACTCTTCTTTTGTCATCCTCATCTGCTCAAACCCCTTCAATCTTTCTTTATTCAGTCAGTTTAAAGGTCACAATCTTTGCTGTGACCATTATCTGCTTTTTCTTTGAGAGGCCCTTATGTCCAGTAAACCGCACAGTGAGCTGAGGGAGTTGTTATTGTGGTGTTATGGCCACCTAATTAAAGAATATGCTGTAAAGCACAGTCTAGTATTTCAACTTTCATTCACTAGAACATGTATTTCCAGTTATTTTTGCTGTGAAGGTAACACTAAACATGTGAACACAATGTCTTTCTAAAAGCACCAGCTTCCCGAAACAAGATGTCACCAGAGGCAAGCAAACTGTCCTAATCGTTTCAGTGAAAACTTAGCTCAACACTCATACTTTGACTTCCACTGTAGCCTTCACATTGTTTTAGTGGAACAAGACAAGTCATCCCTTGTAAGTGGACATAATGGCAAATAAAGGGGTATAACCTAGGAAAACTAGCTGCTGTCAAAATCCTCAGAAGATGGGGAATAAAGAAAATTATTCCCCCTTTCTCCAGATGGGATAGCAAATTCATCCTTTCCTCAATATTAAATGTTTTGGTAACCTCTAGATGTGTGAAATACACATCCTTCATGACAAAAGTCCCAGATGTCCATGAATCACTTGCCAATATCTCTTTTTAAAATACACTGCCATATTCATATGGAAAGTGCTACAAAGTACAGTATAATATGATATATACACAATATACATAATTATGCACTGTAGGCTAATTTTAATGACACAATTAAGTACCCACTTCTCTTTCTATTACCATTTTTTCTACATTTCACCAAATCAGTGAAATTTGAGCTAAATCAGGTAACTAGCTATATGCTAAATACATATAAGCCAGACATTCCTATATAATGTTTAATCCAAATAATTTTAGTCATGAACCACTGTGAAATTTTACTACCAGGAGAGGGTAAAATTTTCAAATTCAGTTTTCTGGTTCAGATAAAGGACTCCGAAGTAGTTCTCAATGGAAAAAGAAATCACCATGTATTTTTCCTCAGCTTTGAGTATAGTGTTTGGTAAGAAAACCTTCTAGTTCTACCCTATTCATCTTTCAGTCAGTGGAAGGTAAGTAAATTAAGAGCAAAGTCACATCTGTAAACTGATTTTCCCAATAAAATTACAGGCCTTGATGCCTTTTCAGCATGAGTCCTTAGACTAAGTAAAATGTGTTAATGTTAATGCATTAATTATTTTTGAAACAATTATTCTTACAAATATTAAAGACTAGACAGTAGAAGGTGAGTTTATGGAAGTCAAATCTCCATTTTGCAAATAACTTCACTAATTAACATTAATTCTGCATGTTCTAAATGTTGACTTATTTTGTATAATCCATTTTTATATAGTAAGGCGCCCAGAGGCTTTTGCTAGTGGGTTGCTATGAATCAAACCATCTTATTAATAGTGTTCTTTCTTATTTTCAGGACAAACACCTAAGATCAGTAACATTTATTTATTCTTTTTAAAGAATATAATTACTCCATAAATGAATTCTCAATCTTTTTTATAAACTTAGATTTTGTATGCTAATTTTCTTGTAGATAATTCAAAACCTGGAGATTAATTTTATGATTCTCTGATTTGCTTAAGTGCAACAACCACGCCAGCCTAGGACAAAGAAAATATGATTGCTTTAAATCTCATATATGCAACTTCCCATGGGAGTGGAATACAGATGAGCTGCAAATGAAACACTCTCATCACCACACTGCCCAAAGCAATTTTCCAGTATGCCCCCTCCCCTCAGGACATATTTTACTCCACCTTTACTATGTTTATAACATGATTTACATGTTAATGAGAAGTGACAAGAACTAAGTAATTAGGAAGCAAGACTGTAGCTTGTCATGCATTTTAAATACTGTATACTGCAATTCTGGAATAAATATTCAGCCTCTTTCCTCACTTTCTTCTTAATTAGAAAATACAATCATTTTAGTCTTTACAACGCCAATATACTTTCCATAGGTAACTAACAGAAAAGGAATGCACTGTTACAATAAGCATGTTTCATCAGCCCTAGTCCTCTTATATTTGGTCATTCTACTTATTATATCCTATTTATTAAGCTCGGACAATATGGTGAAAGCAACATAAAACACAGAGAAGAAACAGTCCTTTCACTGAGGCTATGGCCATGACTATGCAAAGCTACAGTGGCTTACACTGGATGGATTTGCTGAACACAAGTACAGCTGTGTGTCTTTGCGTCATAACTATGGAGGATGTCTCTACCATGGGGCTATCAAGTCCCTACGATAAGGTCTGAACTTAGTTCTGTTCGGACAGAATGACGTTCTGATGACATTTACGAAGAAAAGTAAAAAAATGCAGGACTGTCAAAAACTCTGTGTACCGAATGCAGGGAGTGAGAACTGCCTAAGTGTACACCAATTTCCATGGTAGGGATCTAAGTGGAGCCAAGCAACCTCAATTCTATCATCTCCTCCACTTCCTTCCACACTCCTCCTCTTCATGTAGTGAATTTGCTCTTTCCAAGTTTTTCCTACATAGTTCTTCTTGTAAGATCAGGACCTTGGTAAATAATGCTTACCATTTCAATCCTAAGGGTTTATGCTGCAGAGCAAATTAAGTTTCAGAATACACTTCTGATGTATAAACACATTACCATTCTAATTATTCAGGTCAGGAAAAAACTCAGAGAAAAAAAGTAACTTGCTTCAAAGTGTTCTAATTGGGAAAAAAAAAAAAATTATCCTTGCAGAACTTCACAGTTCTTTGTGCCAAATATATAACAAAGTTTAAAGACCTCTAAATCTGTATCTGTTGGGTTACATTACCATTCTATGCATTTTGCTTTCAAATATTAAAAGCTTGCAGCATGTCACAGCTATGTGTTGCTTTTTTAGTAAGATGTCTTGAGGTAAACAGGATGAATATTTACTAAGCCTTATTTCATTCCTGAAAGCAACTGTTATGAGTGCATAGATAATGGAGATTTCTTGGTAAAGAACTGACCAAAATGGAGCCAGTCATTATTCATTATGTGGTGGTAGGTATAGTACTCCTTCCCTGAACAAGAAATACTTTCTATCAGTTCCTTTTACAGTCCATGACTGCCTGGTAAACTCTATTCATCCCCAAGGACTTTTACATTTTCAGATGCTTACATAGTACTAAGAAAACTAAGCATTCTCTAGGGGCACATTATGCTATAATTGCTATATATGCGAGGTCTTTACAACCATTAACATGAAAAGGATCTTGTTGATACAGGATTTGAGAACTAATCATGCATATACTGTAAAGATTGAAGTGTAAGTAGATTTTACCCAAGCTAAAGTGCTAAAAGACTACAACAAAATATGCAAAATAACATAAAAATAATAATGGTAAAAACCAACAAACACACAGACGCAAAACTATTGTACAAAGTTTACTTAAATCTACCTTTCCAAAAACACGGTCACATCTTTTCTCCCAGTACAACAATTTATATTCCAGTTATCATCACACAATTGCACATCCAATCATAAAAATATTTAAAGATGAACTTTAATGCCAATCGCAGAGCTACTCAAAGGTAAACATAACATAGCAGTGAATAATTGGGGTTTTGTTAGCAATTTTCATGGGAATACAATCTAAATATCTCAGCTTGATATATACTAGTCTTCCTCATTTATAAAATATGCAAAATATTTAATTAAAAATGGAGAGTAAAGCTATTTCCAGTTCCATGTTACATTTATCAAATATATGGAAATAAAGAGCCAGAACATAACAGTGAAAGCTAACTTGCTAGTACAGAATTTTTTTGTAATTCCCTCTGAACTCAGCTAGCCAGATAAGCATAAATTGCAGTCTGTCTCACCATTCAATAAGGAAAGATAAAAGATGAATTATTCTTTTGAACTCATTTTTGACAGGTGAATTGCTGGCAGTATTGAGAAAGACTTTCTCATCTTATTAAAAAGAAAAAATTAATAAGCCAGCTTGACCATCTTTTTACATATTGTACTGCTACTGCTGTAACTGAAGGAGGAAAAACATGTGACAGAAAAATGCCCCTCATAACAACCTGTTTAGTAATTTTTTTTTTTTTTGCAAATGAAGAAATGAGTTTGAAATGTGGAGCTTGTAATGGTGCAAAATAAGACAGTCCTGGAATCTGGGCAAATATACTCAACAAAAAAAGGTGGATTTAGTCAGCATTGGTGAAGGAGCATTTCTATAAATTAACCCAAGGCCTATGTCTGATAATTCACTTGACAGTTTATCAGCCCTGAAAATGAATTCAGGCAATTTAGATGAAGGATGGAGGCAGTGGCTTCAAAGCTCAGAAATATTCCTTGAGCTTAAGCTTTTTCTGTTCTAAAGGTTAATGGTCCCCAATCATGCCTTCCACTGGGTTTTATTAGTGTAAAACCCAGCCTGCAAGATACTCCGGGTGCAGCATGAGAAAGGTAAATAGCATGAAAGATAGTTGTTTTCAAATCAAATTATCTTGTTATGTTTGGCTAAGGGAGGATGGGTTTTATGCGTGTTTAAAGCCACCCTGAGGAACAACCAGGACTACAGGAAAAATCACACACTGCAGATGAGCTTTTACTATTGTCTTCTAGGTCCTGACAGTATATAGTATATACAGTGATGAGATTATATTTGGAACACTTTTTAAACATGCAGTAGATATAACTGTGTCTTCTAATCATACCTTAATACTAATGTAATCTGGCATATGGTCATTTAAAATTAGCTAAAACTGTTTTCAAATATTATGCTTAGGCATAATCTCTCTGCAGACATCTGCAGTTTTGGAGTAAGAAACCACAAGCAAATACCTTTTGCAAGTTGTGCAGCTACATGTACAAATAACTCTCTTCTTGACAACGTAGTTTTTCCTATACACAAAACCTCAAAAAGAGGATTCTTTTAACTCATATCTTTCCATAGTTAAAGGGATAAATCTCACTTCTGTGAGATAAAATTCTGTCAGTAAAAGACAGGTTTACTAACTGTAAGCAAAGCTGACAGAACATTTTTGTTATCTTTTTTTCTTTAGTTCCCATCAGGTTATGAGAAAAACTGT
Source organism: Ceryle rudis (assembly GCA_033439905.1). Taxonomy (NCBI): domain Eukaryota; kingdom Metazoa; phylum Chordata; class Aves; order Coraciiformes; family Cerylidae; genus Ceryle; species Ceryle rudis. The sequence continues at coordinate 47,747 of JAAGNO010031305.1, forward strand.
CTCAAACAGGAAGCACTGACTGAATAGCCTGATAAACACAAGAATGATAAAAAGCAACATGAAAATGGTTGATGCATAATTTTTTTTAATATTTATTTCAATAAGCTGGGTCTTCCTGGTTTTGTTTGTCTGCTTGTTTGTTTTCTGGCTATCATGAAGTGGTAGACTTTTTGCATAAGTTTCTACTCTACAGCAAAATTCTGCTTCGAATTTTGCATCATTAGTGTAGTTTTTATTCCTGCTCCAAATGGCTTTATAGTATTGCTATGCCCTATTAAACTGCCTTATGTCATGCTGAGAGAGGGCATGAAATCATTCTTGGATGTGCTGTGGGTTAAAAAGATGTAATACCATAATCATATTGCATTGTGAGTGTCACCGCATGGTTCTGTCATACGAGTCATAAAAGTTACTGCATTACTGTGTTTAGTTATTCTTCCTGGTACAGTATTTCTGTCCAGCTTTGGGGAAAATTTGCCTGTCTTCATTTCAGCACTGGAGGAAGATGCTGCAAGCATCAAAGGTTACACTTGTTGCCTTGGTCTAGCAACTCCATTGAGTTCATCAGGAGGAAACAGTCTGAGAGTCAGGTTGTACCGAGACTTCCCTGAAAGGGAAGATTTACCCATCCTGGGCTTGCAAGAGCCTGTATTGAAGGACTGGAGGGATAAAAGTAAATCTAAAGACATTTTAGGAAATGAGAATTATGCCTAGACTCACAACTACTCTTTTTTTCTTTTTTTTTTTTCATTGCAGTATAATGATTTATGGATATCCTAGATATAATTTACCTTTCTTGAGAAGAGTGGCAGTAGTACTGCCAATATAATTATGAGCTCTTAGCTTTCAGTTCAGCTTCACCTATTATATTGATTGTATAAAACACAAAGAATGCCAAGGAAACAGCAGGTTTTCCAGTTATTTTAGATAGCTGAAAAAGTTTATGTACATTAACCTTTTTAAAATGTCTAGACTTAGTATTGCTGTAATGGGGGGGGGAAGTATTGAATTCTTTGATTTTAATTAGGGTATCTATTTTAAACTCTAGAAGCTTTGTGGTAACAAAAATGGACAAACCAAATCAGCACTGTGAAGTAGCCTTTAAAATATATATACCCATCTTCCTTCTTGTAAAGTTGAACTCCCAGTCTAGGTCCTTGAGCATGCACATCTAATTGGAGAGAAGGGCTGAACACTTCTTCAGCTAAGTAATAGATCTGCCACTTCTAAATTTTTAATCCAGTTAAATTTTCATCATCCTCTGATAGTCTCCATAATGTCTTATGATGAGAATTTTGACTACATTTTTCAGACTTTGTACTCTAAACAAATACTAGTAATTTCACAGTAGACAACAGAGGTTATTGCTTGAGGATGTTTTTCTTCCTGATGTAAAAACATGTTATGTAAATTATTAGAGAGCACTACAATGGTTCTATTTTCTTTACAAATGAGAAGGAACGTATTGAAGTAACACAAAACTGATGAAATTATTCACTTACTCTCCTAAAACAGGATAAACAAAATTCAAAGAGATTAATACATATGATATACCATAAGTGAAAAGAGAGCTACAATTTCTCTAACTTTATTAGAAACAAAAAACCCATGCAATACTTTACCAGTACTAGAACAGTCCTTATCTCATCATTTCTTCACAGAAACTGCTACTAGTTATTTAGTCATAGATTTTTGTATGGCCCAAGGGAACCATTGTCATCAGCTACCCTGACCTCCTCTATCATTTTTTGAACAAATTTTCCATCCTAGGAAATGTGGGCACAGAATTACACAAAACAGAATATACATATATTTTTAAAAGTTCCTTTCATACCCAAGGTATATCAAAGCACTTTACATAGTAATAGCTGATAAAGGAAGTGGTTTGCAGAAAAAATCCACCGCTGCTCCAATGAACTGCCAACCTTCAGTGCTCCACTGGAAGTGATTACATATCTCAGAGATAGGGATGACAGAGAACTTTTAAAAAGAGAGATGAACTTCTTAACCAACTGTAAAATCTAGCATTCATTTATCCTCTGACATATTTTAAAGCTTTGCAGGAATCACAATTAATACGCATTTTTCCCTAATTTGACTTTGTAGCATAAGCCATACTTTTTACATACAGGGTTTTTTTTAATGGAAAACTTAGTTTTAATTTAGTGATTGAAAGGGAAGAATTTTTTTTTAATTTTTTTTAATACAGCAAAGAATTTAAGTGCACACTGGGATGACCAAACAGGAATAAAAGGGCAAACATTTTGAAATTTACTTCAAATTAGCTAGAAGAAAATAATACTGTGTTTAATCCAGAGGCAGTGAAAATGTCATAGCACTGCATTACCATGAAACAATATGCAGCATTACTTCTAAAGTACTATGAAGTGTTTAGATACATAATTCTGTGATTACTTTGTGTATTGAAATCAACCAAGACATTGCATTTTTCACATAGAAATTTAACATTTGCAAAAATATATAAATGCAATGGTTTCTTTTTTAGTTTTTATGTTATTACTTTTTTAACTGTTTAAAAGATGGGCATTTTCCTAGTTAAAATTAGGTAAAGAGGTAAAAAAAAGATATGGATTCTGAGATACATTTCATGACAAAGTCTCTTACAATCCCTTCACTTGTCTTAATTCAGAAATATCAGAAGAATCTTAAACGCTTCTAATTGTCCTACAGACTGTTTCTGTGTTTGACTTGGTCCATCATCCGGGAATGCAAACTGGACATCAGACCAGCAGATGGCTTTTACAACATCTCACTTGATTCATCAGCACTCAGGAGCTCCAGATAGTCCTGAAAGTTACCTTGTGCATTCCCAGTACACACAAGCGCACCTGCCTCCAAGCTCACTTGGAGACATCTTAATCAACTGCAATGCTCAGTACTTCTCTACAAGGATAAATCATGATTTTCCTTTCTTTAACATCAGTGCAAAAATGTATGGTTGCTAGCAGGAACACACAGACATACATGTAAGATCCTGTAAGCTCAGCTGATATATTGGACAAAGCATCTGGAAAGTCCACTACTATTTTACTACTGATGTAGGCATAGCTACTAATTAATAAAAGCTCCAGTCTGTAAGATAATGCATGCCTTTCACAGGTCTGTATGATAGATTAATCTGACCTTTTCAACAGCATGGTTCATGCAGGATTTCATACAGTAAATTCTTTACCAACCATATCTCTCCTTGAGCTAGAGAATATTCCTTAGAAAAAAATCATGAAGGGAATTATTTTCTTTGAGATTAAGAAACCTGAACACAAATGTCTATACTTAAACTAGGTATTTTAACTACCATTACATTCAACAGAAATCAATCCAACACTGTAAAAGATACTAGAAAGACTGAACAATCAGCTGAACAATCCACTGCCCTTCAGGGTGGACATATAGACTGAGACCAACTGTATGAGGTTCAACAAGGCCAATTGCCAAGTCCTGCACTTGGGCCACCACAACGCCATGGCTTGGGGAGGAGTGGCTGGAAAGCTGCATGGCAGAAATGGACTGAAGGGTGCCGATCAAAAGCTGGATGAATATGAGTCAGCAGTGTGACCAGGTGGCCAAGAAGGCCAAAGGCATCCTGGATTGTACTAGAAATAGTGCGGCCAGTAAGTAGGACTAGGGAAGTGACTGTTTCCCTGTACTCGGCATTGGTGAAGCTGCACCTCAAGTACTGTGTTCAGTTCTGGGTCTCTCACTACAAGGACATGAAGGTTCTGGAGTACATCCAAAGACCAATGAAGCTGGTGAAGGGTCTAGAAAATAAGTCTTATGAGGAGCTGCTGAGGGAACTGGGGTTGATTAGTCTGGAAAAAGAGAGGCTGAGGGGAGACCTTATCACTCTCTAGAAATACCTGAAAGGAGATTGTAGAGAGGTGGGGGTTGGGTTCTTATACCAAGTCACAAGAGATAAAATGGGAGGAAACGGCCTCAAGCTGCACCAAGAGAGGTTTAGATTGGGTATTAGGAAAATCTTCTTCACCAAAAGGGTTGTTAAGCACTGTAAAAGACTGTCTGGGGAACAGTGGTAGAGTCACCATCCCCAGATGTATTTAAAAGACACACAGACGTCATGCTTAGTGACATGGTTTAGTGGTGGACTTTGCAGTGTTAGGTTAACTGTTGGATTCCATGATCTTAAAGGTCTTTTCCAACCTAAACAAGTCTATGGCTCTTCTTCAGAATGAGCTGGAGAGCTACCTACTTTCCTTTGTTTTCATTTGATTCCATTTACATCCACTCCCCAGCTACAGCATTTGTTACGTCTGTTTTTTTCAAAGTAAAGAAGATTCTGCTCTCAGAAACTACTTTTTCCATATGTACCTCTTTCTTAAACCCATACTTCCATTATCAGTCTTAGTGTTATTTTCTGAATATTTTCCAAATACTCAGGTTTTACTGAACAGAATATATATTTTACTTCTGTTGACTATATCTTTTACTTCTGTTGTGAAACTTCTTTCTCTAGACCAGAGAAAACTCAAAATGATACTTTCCAAGTAATGCCAGCTGACAACTACCATAGGCTTTAAAAAATGCAGTGGTATAAAGAAGCAGTTTTATATTTTGTTTCAGTAGTTTATAAATCACATTAAACTGTTTTTCCTTTTTATATTAAGTGCATAGGCTGAGAAAGTAAAAGTACATATATATGTTTAACTTTATGCATATAGTTAGTTTTAACAATTTCAAAAGGACCACTCATGTCCTAACCTCAGTAGGTTAGGGTAAACATAGGATAAGTTTTAAATCACTACAGCAAAACCAAATCAAAATTCAACTGTTTTCTCAGCATATACTATTCTCAGCATTTACTATTTCATTGCTTACATATAAGTTTATGTGTGTTCAGTATGTCTGTGGCAGATGAAGCCACCTTGATAAAGACCTGATAAAGACCTGACAATGACCAGGACTTACCAAAGACCTGATAAAGATCAGGGCTTCATGGCCAATAAAATTCGATTACTCTGCTTCAGACCCTTACATTGCCTTTGTCCTGCGCTTGCCTCCAACTAATTAGAATGACCACAGTTCAGACTCCACCAGGGTCTTAATGGAGCCCTGACAGAGAACCAATTTGAGTCGCTCCTCCAGCAGGTCTGCGGTCAGGGACTTTCCCTTTGGATTTGGATAGCACCCAAGGACACTTTCTGGGATTGAGTAAACCCTTGCTCCCCCCTGCCTTTTGGTGAGTGAATATTTCTTCTGGATATATCCTCAAGTGAGCCCTCACAACCTTTTAGGTGGGAAGCTTGCCTTGAATAAGTGAGTGGGATCACATTTTGGGTCATCTTTCTAAAAAGAATACTCCTAAAATTTCAGAATTAGTTACGCAGTAGTATATTCCTGCCTGACATCAGAACTTGTAGCTCACATTGGCCAGTCAGAGTTCATTTGGAATAAATCCGCAGTCTGGGTAGCTGCTGTCTGTTTTGTGGTTGCCTCCACCATACTATCCCAAAACCTTCTGGCACTGGAAATTTAGGTTAAATTTAGTCTGAATATTAGGCTAAAAATTTTCAATTAGTCCCTTCAATGAAAAACAGGAGTTTTGAATTCCCCGAATGATTGCTAGTCAATTACAAACAGGATGGACTACTGCTTAGATGGAGTGACCAAGGTCAGATGAGTGATTGCTCTGCTGGCAGGCTTTTCACAAGGCAGAATAAAGACATAAGGCAGAAAAAAAGGAAGGGAAAGAAAGAAGAAAGAAAGGAAGACAGAAGGGAAATTTTCATTGATAGATCTTAAAATGTAAATTTTAGAAAGTTTCCCTGCTTTGAGTTTAAGAACGAAAACAACTTCTCCAATACCTAAAGAATTATTTAGTTACTATGGGAAAGAAATAATTGATGCAATTTGTTAATTTGGCTGAAACACAAACCCACGAAAGGTAATAAATGATAATAGTTGAAGAGGTTACCAAGAGAAAATAATGAAACAATATTAAATCAAGTCAGTATAAAAATAGCGCAAATCTTATAAATTGTGCTTTTTGTAAATGTGACAAGTGTAAATATGACTCAACGAAAGATCTTCTAAGTTCTTGTTGGTCAGTTAATTAATGTCTGTTTTGTGTTGGGGTTTTTTTTGCCAGAAGAAGAAATGCAAAATTCAAGATTGGAAATAATACTCACGCGCAAATGCTATATTGCATATTAATTGTATTTCTATTTTCTTCTGTGTTTCAGTCCAAGACTTTGCAAGTGAAAGCTAAAAGGCACAAAGTTATAAACAACTTTTAAATACATATTATCTATGTGGTTTCCACTTAGGATATGGTGAAGTGTTCTCCCATGAATATTATCCCTATGTAAATGAAGTCATCAAAAGTAATAGTGCAGCAGCAGTTCAGAAAAGTATATGCTACATATATTCTCTTTGGCCTAGTTATAACACATCTGTTTAATAACCACATGCTTCTCATTAACCACAGATGAACATAGATTTTCTTTGGTGACACTCTTACGATACAAAGTAGGTCAGCCAGAACAGAGATGAACAATTTGTATTTACTCTTACTTAACAGAGCCAAAGATATTTTCTTGAGTGTACAAATAAGTATATACTACGTAGATGGTGGAAAAAAAAGTCCCCTCTGAAACTATGAAAACTGAAAACTAGAAAGCTGAGAAAAACTGAACATTCATATGAGTGTCTGCTGGCTCTCAAGAAATGAAGAATGTTGCTGTGGGCATTTTCATCCTCCTCATCTGTCAAATTCACCAAGTATGTCTAATCAGATGTCTCAGCTTTTTGATGGTAGAGTGGATATATAATGTTTGACTAAATATATGTCGTTGATATGTCCTGACTAGTCTTTTCATCTTAAATTGAAATGAGCCATTTTGCTCATGGGACTTCTATCATCTGGCCACATAAAGCATTGCTGTCATATTATCGTATCAGATCAGTGGGCACTGGCAATTTGACAGGTTTAATGAGTTACACACACAGAGTCCTAAAAAATTCAGTAAAATTTCTATTCCAAATCATTCGAAGAAAAGTTTAGTTTACATATTCTGTCACACTGCAGTATAAGTGTATAGTATGTAATGACTAAAGGTGAATTCCTTCAGTCATTAAACATAAAACATTTGTGGTGGTGTAAATTCCATAGGTAAAAAAATATATCTATGGACATTTTTCGATGGTATATTTTTCCTAAGAACAACCTTACCAATAAAACCCATCAAACAATTTCTTGCAATTTTCCTCTAAGCACTTATTATTTAAGGTTAATAAGTCTTGCTTTGACAGAAACAGATTTTGTGTTCACTAGTGTGCCTGAATAATTCCCAAAGAGTTGAAGGCACAGAATTCTCAGGACATACAATATACTGATATCCAGACAACAATAAATGTCCCAATATATTTTCTCATTCTATAAATTTATACTTTTGAAAAAGTGTAATATTTCTTCTTTAGTATTTAGAGAACTTCTTTCTTTGAGGAACCACAATTCTTGTAATAAAATATGTCACGGAGAAAGCACTGGAATTTTCCTATTCTGAAAACACACAAAAAAGGTTGATGACATTCATAAAAGAACCTTTAACCCCCAAACAGTAAATTGCTCTATGGCACCATTGACAGAAGCTCTGATTGTTTAGAAAGTATCGATGCATGCTACTGAACAATTCTAATGAATTTAGTGTATTTCAAACCATTAAAGAACAGAGTGATAGATGGAAATGACGTGGTGGCATTCGCTCCCAATCAGGAGTGAATAGTGCACAATGACACAGGTGTGCGGGGAGGCTTCCGCGGGAAGATATTTCAGTGTATTTTGGATCTACGGCAGTAAGATTAATACCCTAACCCTATGTTTTCTAAATATTCTATTCTTACACACACACACAAAAAAATCCAAGCTGGGAAGTATTTTTTGTGGTTAAAAGTGTGCAAAGAAGACATTCAGAACTGAGTTACATTGAAATAACTTTCTAGTAAATGGTTAGAGCAGCAGTTCAAAAACAAAACAAGACTGAGAAAAACAAGTGCAGTCAGAAAAGCCTTGTCTTGAAATCTGCAACGGCTTCTCATGTAAACCTGTATACAGTGTCCTCTCCACAGGTTTTTGAGAAGTGAAAATGTCACAATAACTGACCTTTTCCTGAAGCATTTGCTAAAACTTTACAAATGTCAAAACAGCAGTTCAAAATGAAGACAGCATCATCAGAAAGGAAAACTCCAAGGCTAGCTGTGCATGTAATTTAACAAAGTAACTGATGGCATAAGCTTTGTTTTTACTTCCATTTATAAGATCCCCTTCAAACTAGTAGTTGTCTAGCTATATATGAGCGTAAAATGTAGCCAATATATTTTTCTAGCTTGCAATGTCCAACACCTTTCCTGACATTAAATGCTGTTAAAAAAAAAAAAAAAAAAAAAAAAAGGGCGAGGGAAAAGAAAAAAATGAACATTTAATTGCCCCCGAATAATATGAACCCCCAAATAGTATGATGAAATTTAAGGTC
>JAAGNO010031306.1:0-10199 GCA_033439905.1 Ceryle rudis
CATGTACACATCTAAAGTTTATGAATTGATAAAATTTATTTTTTATATAAAATTATTTATTAATATAAAGGGTGTGGGAAGATCTCAGAAAATTATTCTCAGTCATTTTAGCCATGGTGCCAACATGATCAACAATTCAAAGTCATTTTGTGAACTTACGTATGTATCAGGGACCAGAGAGACGCTACTCTAAGATATCTCTGTACAAAAATCTCCCTTTACTTCTGTTCATATACTTTATCCTCTTGACACTAGGAATTTCCTCTAAGTAAACAAGAAGAGTTATAGGAGTTCACACCAGTTTTAAAAGCCCTCACATCAGTAGATAAAGATCCAACATTTTGTCACTTCAGCTAGACTATTGTTAAGCATCACAGACCAAATGTGACAGAGAAGCATTTTCTTTCAGTTTTCACTATCTGTGACGGGTTTCATTCCTCAAAAGGTAGCAGTGGAGCTCCAATGTTTTTATTAAAGGTATCTTTATCATTTCAATTCAAAAAGTAGAGATGACTTTCTAAGAAAAAAAAAACCAAAAGCCACTTACGTTTTTGTTGCTTTCAACAGATATGATGTTGCCAAGGTATAAAAGTGAATACAGGCATTTGTGTCAATAAATGTCAATTCACTATCAAATAAACGTGCCCTGCGGGATTTAAGTAACAACAACAAAACAAAACAAAAATCTACCTTATAAACCATATGGAGACCATGGCTCCTTTATAATGAACTACTGGATGACCTTCTACATGACATTAGGGAAAAGAACTCCAGTATCCACAGTCATTGCTTATGTAAATTCAGACTGTATTGTTAAGTTCATTATATTTGTTGGGTTTAGATATGAAAACATATTCCAGATACATGAGACTTGTAAGGAATTACTAATTCAACTATCAACTACAGTCGGCAAAACGAATGCGTCGAATGCTGCACTCTGTGCGAACTGGAAAGACACGCGAGGCATTCTGTTTTGTTAAAGCCCCACTTGGCACTGTATCCCACTTCATTCCGATTTGTAAAAATACTACTTGTAGTCTACTTGACTGGATTTCAAGAAACATTCTTCAATAAACTACTGCATGGCAGATACTGCAGAGAATTTAAATTATTACCCTATGTCCCTTTAAAGTCAGCAGCATAACTTTGAGATTTTTTGCCTTTTTCTAGTAACAGAAAACATACATTTGCCTGGTGTACTTAAGATTAAATAATTCTCCTAGCAATTGAGGTCGGAAGGAATTCAGAAGATTATTATTAAAACAGTTCATGAGCCTATTACTTAATCAGGGTATATGAATGATAATTAAAGGCATTTCTACTAAGGTAGTTCATGCTTTCTAGAATCACGGAAAGGGCAATCAATTCTTCTCCATTTTATGAAAGACTTTTACCCTTCCAAATTGTTAAATGATTAATTATGAAATCCAGATTATTAAATGTTCTCAAAATGTTAAGATATTTGTACTTAAGATTCAAAGCCATGTGCTTTAGCTGTATTGTAACTAGGTGTAACAGCACTGCGAACAGATGAGACAAGAGTGTGAGGAAGGCAGTGTTATTGTTCCATCATACAGGTCAAATAGAAGAGCTTATTAATGAAATTACCAGCACTGTTGCAATGGATTTGCTATCACTGACAGACAGCTACAGGTATGAATTTGACAGAGATACAAGTGTTACTGCACCTGTATTACTGATATTTTTGTAGGGAGGGGGAAAAAAATAAGAAAAAAAAAAAAACCCAAACAAACAAAAAACAACACCAAACACACGAAGGCAAGGAGCAGCTACCAAGTATGAATCAGGATTTCTGAATGACTCCATTTGGTATTTCCACTCCCCTCTCCCTGCAAAAGTGTGGTGGAAGAATAAGATGAAGAGGAGAAAGAACCGAGTTAAATGTTTCTGTGGGAGTCTCGAAATAAAACATACAGATTAATACAATGAGTTCACTTATTGAATAGTTTCAGCATAATTACAGCTATATTAAGACTGTCATAGAGAGGCATCAATAGTGCCTACATAGAAGGTGACTCATCAGAGCCCTGAAATTCAAGTGAAACACTTACTGTCACTTAAAATGGTTTAGGAAATGCAAGGCAATTTATGCAGCCTAACAGACTAACTTTCTATGCCATTTTAATTATTTTTTATTCAGACAGGTTTATCTTGGCACACAGAACTAACACAAAAAGGAGTTTCTTCTGAAAACCATGTAGCAAGATTGCATCAATGAAGGATGCAAAACTGAAAAAACAGAAGAGGAAAAAGAGAGAGATGTCATCGAAGATGCTAAATAGTAAAGCTCATATTTAGAGAAAGAGAAAGAAGAACTGGGAGAGCGTGCAGGCCTTTGAATTTCTACATAGTCACTTAATGAATAGACATATTTTGCTAGAAATGTGTCCGATAGAGAATTATGTAACAGTTATTCCTAAGGCTCTAAGTAAGTAAACTTCTAAGCCATTCAAAAAGGCACAGAATATTTCAACAGTTACTCACTATTCCAAAAGCAGAAAGTCTGGACAAAAATAATCCACAACACATTTTTTTATATAATGCAGAACATTATGAATGTCATGTCTGTGACCATTCAGTTATCTGAGAGAGGAATTCAGTGACTTCCAACTCACTGGGACATGATTTTTCTAGTGGCCAATCTCCAGATTAACAGCAGATGAACACCAGCACTACTTCTCTCCTCCCTGCACCTCACTCCATTCCAGGATCACTCCCTTCCAGGAAAGCCATGGTACCTGTTCTGGTTCCTCCTTACAGAGACTCTGGATGATCCTGCCTTGCTTCTTCTCATATAGGCCAACAGTATTTTCAGCTATGGAACTCTTATGCATTTGTGACATATAGCAGAAAAGCACAGGGAGATAGCCTTACAATTGACTAAAGAAATAAATAATGTGGCTTTTTTAACAAAAAAGGAATGTTTTAGCAATCCTGTGCAAAATTTATTACAAACTTTCTTTATTGTTGGCTAATGTATATCTTTAAAACTCTTTGTGAAATATAGGAAATTCATCTTCCTAGACCTAGAGTTGGCTAATACAAAGAGATTCCATCTTAAATTTATACATTTAGATGCTGTTTCGGTTTTGATACAGCCTAATAACAGAGTAAGCTAGATGACTGTTATCAGTTTTTGTGAATTGCATTTTGATAGCACAAGCAGCTATGAGAAAACCTATGAAAACCATTGACCTTTGGACAAATACAGATATCCTTTACTGTCTCTTAAAAATCAAATTTAAATATTAATGAAAGCACTGTTTCAACAAAAGAGAAAGCTCTTTCCGTTCTTGCTTGTACTTTAAAAAAAATGGTAATCTATAAACTTTAATCTATAAAGTTATGGTGCTTCAGTGTAGACATTATAGCCAAATGTTCCATTAAACAACATAAAAGTGGGACATTTCCTTTGAGTGAAAATCTGGACAAAATATTAAATTTCAGAGTAAGATACTCTGATTTCAGTAAAAAGTTCAATTTTCCAATCAGATCTTGAAAACATATTTCCACACCATTATCATATGCTAGAGCTTTCTTTCACAACACTGAAAACTTCTGGTCTAAAGTTATAATCTTCAATAAGTATTTTTCATGTTCTTAGTGGTTTGTCATGGTGAGTAATACTACCTCCTCAGATGCTTTCTGAAATTATTCCTCATATCCATGTACTATGAAAAAACACACAGGAAAATAAATGTCTGAAAAGTCTGATAGATACTGAACAGCTGATAAGCTACTGACCATCAAGTTGCTTATTTCAGCAGTACTGAGGTAAACTGTACTGAAATTAACTATCTGCTGGAACTAGATATACCAAAGACTGGTAACTAATCGCTTGGCCATAGCAAGTGTTTTAATGGAAAATTTAATGTTAAAAGTATTTTACTAAGAACTCAGTGAGTGGTTCATATCATACCACACCCTAAGACCTGTCGATGTGAGGCTGGCAGTCCATACTCTCTTCTCCTTGCATGAGAGCAAAGCACGAAACTACATCCGTGTGTGAAAAATCAACAACAGAACAAGTATTCTTTGTTTGGGGTATAACGTACTTTCAGAGAGAGGTTTTTAAATATTAAACTTGTTAGATTTTCATTCCAGTTACATTATTAATAGTGGGGGAGTGTAACCTATATAGTAGATGCTTCAAGCAAATCATCCTTCCAAGCAGCATCCCAGGATTAGATTGCACTAGCCTACACTAAACATAAAGTCACCTGTCATTTGGCCTTGCACCAGCTATGACTAATCTGTGTTCTTCCATCTCCAGCTTTCAACTAACATGGCAGTTTTGAATACAAGTCTTTTTCGGAGCAGAAAATAAAGTAGATGTTAAGTGAGAATAAGCCCAGCAAAACTGCTTGCATTGCTTTAAGGGTTGCTGTACAATGACACCTAAATGTATTTCCACGTGGCTGCTCCTACCCGCTTCTATTGTAAAACACAGTAATTTCTTTTAAGTTATGTAACAAGAACCCAAAAAAGCATTCACATACTCTCTTGTTTTATGAAAGTGCAAAAAGCTCAAAGCAATGAATAGCACAGAGCTGTTAATTAGTTTTCCAGGGTTAGATTCTGCCACTGTAAAATGGGACAGAAGACAAGACAGAATACTCTCCAGAAGACTATGCAAAGATATGAACAAAAATTTAGTATCCAGATCTCACGCTCAGCATCTTGTGCTTAAACAGTCATCTAAAAGGAAGTACAAGGGGATAAAATGCAATATATTGACCGAAGAAAATGAAGGCATAAACAGAAAAACTGGCATTTTACAGATGTTAATAATAAAAGATATAATCAATCAAGACCGAGCAAAAAAAAGAAAATATTTTTTGAAGTACATATATACTCAACTTTCAGGACAAACCCACTGACAGTAAGGACCAGGCAATTTTTTTTCTCTGGTTGTGGATTAGATCTTAGTTGTGCTTTTACAGGTTTTGGGAGTCGTTAAGGACTTTCCTAGTTGCACAAGAATTAATTCGTTTGGTCTTTTTGTCTTCATACATAAGCATAGGACACATCTCTGAAACATACTGAGAGGCTGATAGATTACTGAAGACTGTTTTTTAAAAGGTGACTGCTGCCTTTGTTTTCTGGAACTCCACAAGCTATCTGACTTTTACCAGGGAAGAGTGTGTCCACGTGCTAAATAAATTGGTTTTCAATTTTAACTCAAGGATTTTCCTTTTTCCTTAATCACTGGTACAAACAGTAACAAAGATACACACACCTTAAGAGTGAATAATCAAGTTCACCAGCACAGTGGACATTTCTGGCTAGCTAAGCTTTTGAGAGTAGCACAAACTATTCTGTCAATGATAAGCAAAAATCCCACACTACCCATTACAAATCCACATGTACAAATATAACTCACTAACAAACTTCTTGATGCAAAGAGATCCTCAGTGTCCGTGAGATTTATTCACATCTTTACCTTAGCTAAAAAAGGCAACCAGACAACTTCCTAGTAGAGTATATTTAAGAGAAATCATTTTCAAAGCTGACAGAAAGAACTGACCTAAGGCATGCTATCTCAAACTTGCATCAAAAGAACCATGTCACCTGCCACGAGCAGCCTGAACTGGCACAGCTTACACCTTTGCAGCTGGCAATTCCAGCTAACACTGACTGTAGCAGCCTTGCAAGGGCTATCTCTGAGATATGTGCTTATCATATGCAAACTTGCCTTTTGAGAAAAGAATTCAGTTCACGACAGTCAACAGCTAGCCTCTCTGAAAGACAGGTTTTGTAGGATCCTCAGAAAAATTAGAACGGAGAGGATTTCCTGCAAATCCATGAAGTGTAACTCTAGTTTCTTTTTGCATATGAGTTTATAGAGATATAAAGAAAGAAGATAAGATGAGAGAAAACAAGCCAGAGTTGCACCTATTTCCTTCTTTCCTTTGATTTCAGCTGAACACTTGCCTTTTAAAAGGCAACAGTAACCACTAACTTTATCTGTGGGCATTTCAAAAGCACAAAGGACTTTTGTAAATTTGTAAGCTGTAATTCTCCTTTGAAGTTCTAAAAAAAAAAAAAAAAAAAAGAAAAAACCAAACAAACCCCAAACTATAGCACTTAGTAATCTAAGACGTTTCCCCTTTTGTTTGAAGGCAACAAGGCAAAACAAAAAAAGCAAACCCACAATTTCAGAATCTGGAATCAAAGCCATGACCTGTACCAGCCAGGGTCAGAGAAGATGGGCAGACATCAACCCAGGGAATCTATGATGACAAAGGGAGAATAATGAAAAGGATTATGGTCTGTCTCACTTCTGAAATGAAGACTGAAACAGGATATTTTTATATAGTAAGACTCCAGTCAAGGGAGTTACCCTAGAAGGCCTGAAGACACCTTTGAAAATTAGAAAGGCTCAAATGTCAGAATTTCTGACTTACATTATCAGTTGTAATGGGCAAACAGAAGCCTTCTTTAATTTAGTAACCAGCTGTCTAGCACATGAATGAAAGAGTTAAAAAAACAATAAATAGCAAAGGTGTGTTTCTCTTTTTGGTTTGGTTTGGGCTTTTTAGTACTTTACTTCGTACCTTTTAACCTTTCAGTTTGGCTTCCCATCTACTCTGGACTGTTATGACAAAATCGGTGACTCTCTGACAGTGAAAGTCAAATGCAACTACTAACAAATTATATTTATATCCAGAATGAACTCAATATTATACTCAATATTTACAAATGACCTGGATCCCTTCCATCACAACATGCTGAAATTCCTGAGTAAGCTAGCTGATGGATTTTCCATTACCTTCTGAAATAATAAATATATTTGCCAATAGGTTTGTAAATATACTTTGGTAATATGTTTGGTAATAGAAGAAAAAAAAAAATGCAAGAAAATAAAAGCAAAATCATTTAAACCACCAGGACAGAAAATTTAAGAACACGAATTCACAATTCTTCGGGCCTGATATGTCACTCATCATCAGCCCATAAACTGACCGCTGCTTGGCACAACTGATTAAAGGGGTTTATATATTCAGATTGCAAAGTGTAGATTAATAAGAAACTAAAGCATCCTAAAGGATGCAAAACATCCTTCTGACTTGTCCCTCACCTTACAGTTACCTGCCACTAGCTTATCTCTGTGTCTCACACACAGAGGAATTGCTTCTGAGTTGGAACTAAGATTTGTAAAAGGAAAAGGGCAGGAGACTCCTCTAACCCACACCTACTGTGAACACATCTGCATCTAAATCAGTCTAAGCCTTCCCTGTTTCCCCTTCATCCTCAATTAAGAGACATAGGAACAAGTACGCAGTAATTCATCTGAACTTTTAGAGATGAGATTAAATGTTTCAGAGATGAGATTAAATGAGTCACATTGAAACTAGAGTCTTCACTTGTTCAGCATACTTCAGTTACCTCTCCTAGTCCCCTTCCTTTCTTCTTCCTCCTTCCCCAGAATTTGATGTAGTCTAACAGTGAACTTCTCACAGTCAGGTAATTACAGCCACTTTGTCACAATACATCCTAGACAGATACAGAAAAATTTCTTCCACTAAGTAAATCATCAAGGTGCAGCAGAAAATAATAGTTTTCTTGAAATGTAGGGGTCAGGTGCCTAGCATCCAAACTCTCTTCTCTTAGAACCATGGAAAGAAATCATAATTCTACATTTCACTATTATATAAAGCTATATTTACATATGGTGGCTTCTAAATGAGCCCTCCCAAAGTAGAAGTGGTTCGTGCACCTTGGTGATCAGCAGTCACCACACCACCGTCAATGCTCAGAAAGCCAAACTATTACCAGGTGCCTATGCTGCTATCCCTACACTGCTTCAATAGCCCTATTTCTTCTGACTTCTTGGATATTGAAGGTCATGGTGCAAAACACATTTGTTCTGACAAAATTTTAGAAATCTGACATGAAGAGAGAGCGAACTAATCCTACTCATCTACAGAAGCAGATCTTTAAAACAGATCTGTATTTTCTTCTGTCACAGTATGTAGCAATTTCATTCCCTGAAGACCAGAGGGTTAAAAATAAATAAATAAAGAATTCAACCATTTACAAAATTGCTAAAGGTCACTGAAATGTAACCTTTACAATAGGTCAGTAAACTTCAGCTCAGTAAACACAAACATACCTTTGCCTCCAGTGAATACATTCCATTTTAAGAGCAGCATCCATCTCATCCACAAACATAATTTAGTGTAAGCAATCACATTTTATTTTCTCACTTTAAAAGTGTCCAGAGATCATCTCTAATGTTTATGCTTTGATTTGCTCGAATAAAAGCCTGTTTGAAATTTGGGGTTGGTGTAAATAAAAAAGTTGGATATAATTATTTCTTGCAATACTGAAATAAAACACAGCATTATATTAGAGTTGGATATCTGATGCATCAAATTATGACAAGTAGAAACCCATTAAATAAGAAAAGCCTCTTATATTGCCTTCTTCTTTAAACATAATTAATTTCTGTTCTGTACACCTAATTAAAATCAATCGCAGGCCAAGCTGCACCTGCCATTAGTTTGCAATTCACTACCTGTATCACTGATTATATCTGGAGAGGTGTAGGGGATAAGAGAACTTGCCTGGCTTCTTCACTACCCAGTAACTGTTCATTACAGAGGCAGGACTCATGAAGTGTGGCGACCATGCCTTTAGTTTTTGCAATGAGTTGGCTCTCCTAGCCCTCAAATGACCTGCTGGATGACCATACTGTATTAGCTTGAGTGTTACTTTAACAATCTACAGCATTACTCTGAACACCTTGAGAAATTTATAAGGCATGTTTTCAAATAAATTAAGTGTACTGCACATGGGACAACCTGATACAACAGGCAGGCATGTGCAGCAAGGTGAAAAAGTTGATGGTTCCAAGTAGAGATTTTTCTGCACAACAAACACAACCGTTCGATAGTCATAGTTTGTATAATCATAGGATTGTCAGGGTTGGAAGGGACCTTAAAGATCATCTTGTTCCAACCCCAATGCCAATGGCAGGAACACCTCCCACTAAAGCAGGTTGCTCAGAGACCCAGCCAGCCAGGTCTTAAAAATCTCCAAGGATGGGGCTGCCACCACCTCTCTGGGCAACCTGTTCCAGTGTCTCGCCACACTCATGGTGAAGAAATTCTTCCTAACGTCTGACCTGAATCGACCTATCTCTAGTTTTAATCCATTCCCTCCAGTCCTACCACTGCCTGACAGCCTAAAAAGTCCCTCCCCAGCTTTCTTGTAGCCCCCTGAAGATACTGGAAGGCCACAAGAAGGTCTCCTTGGAGCCTTCTCTTCTCCAGACTGAACAACCCCAACTCTCTCAGTCTGTCCTCACAGGAGAGGTGCTCCAGCCCTCTGATCATCCTCATGGCCCTTCTCTGGACACGTTCCAGCACATCCACGTCCTTCTTGTAATAGGGGCTCCACAAGAGTGGAGTAGAGGGGGAGAATCACCTCCCTCAACTTGCTGGCCATGCTTCTCTTGATGCAGCCCAGGATACGATTGGCCCTCTGGGCTGCAAAAGCACACTGATGGCTCATGTTGAGCTTCTCGTCCACCAGTACCCCCCGAGTCCTTTTCTTCAGGGCTGCTCTCGAGCCAGTCACTGCCCAGCCTATATTGGTGCTTGGGATTGCTCCAACCCAGATGGAGGACCTTGCACTTGGCCTTGTTGAACTTCATGAGGTTGGCATGGGCCCACCTCTCCAACGCCACTGTCCATGTCACTGACGAAGATGTTAAAAAAGACTGGTCCCAGTACTGATCCTTGAGGGACTCCACTTGTCAGTGGCCTCCACTTGGATACGGACCCATTGACAGCCACTCTTTGGGAGCGGCCACCAAGCCAGTTCTTTATCCACTGAATTGTCCATCCATCAAACCCATATTTCACCAGCTTGGAGACCAGAACGTCATGCGGGACAGTGCCAAAGGCTTTGCTCAGGTCCACGTAAATGACGTCAGTTACTCTTCATCTACTGATGTTGTGACCTTCTCATAGAATGCCACCACATTAGTCAGACATGATTTGTCCTTGGTGAAGCCGTGCTGGCTGTAGCCAATCACTTCACTGTTATTCAGCTGCCTCAGCATTGCCTCCAGGAGGATCTGCTCCATGATTGTACCAGGCACAGAGGTGAGACTGACTGGCCTGTAGTTCCCAGGTTCATCTGCCTTTCCCTTTTTGAAGATGGGGGTT
>JAAGNO010031307.1:0-24593 GCA_033439905.1 Ceryle rudis
CACGGCTGCTCCCAGCGACAAGGGCAGCTGCTAGCCAGGAAAGCCCTCGGTTCCCGCTCAGCAGCGCTGCGCCGCGCCGCTCGGACTGTGCCTGTCCTGGCAGCTTCTGGCCCGGCCGCTCTCTGCCCCGCGTCCCAGACAGTGGAGAAACGTGGGAAACGCGCCTGCCGCTCGCCAGCCGGCTCAAGACACACGGGGGGACGCCGTGCTGAGAGCGGAAAGCGGCGGCTGTGCCCTTCTCTCGGCTCGGCATGGCAAGGCTCGCCGCTGATACCGAGCTCGCTGGCATCCTTTGCCATGTAGTGTGGGGGAACAACGAGAGACATCTCAAGTGGCCCCAGAGAAAGAAGCCACTGAAACCATACCTTTCTGAGATGAGCTGATGCTGAAGTGTGCATTGCTATCGCGGGATACTTGTGGGATCCCGCTGCCACAATTTGGTAGTTCGCATCTGTCTGAAATCATTCGAGACTAACTGCATATCCAGCCTTTTTCACATTAACAATGGTTATCTCACCACATAAGGCTGTGAGAAACGTATAAAAGCCTACCATTATCACTCTCTAAAATGAAATTAAAAAGGCCTCACTATGTGAAAGTGAAATTTCTGGAGCCTGATTAGGGCCCCACAGAAAAGTAGCCTTGGGGAAGGAAAGCACATCAGATTTCATGTTAATCAACAAGTCCTTCTCTTGCTCCCTACACACCCATGTATGGTGGTGCTGGTACCAGAGAGGATGTGGAAACAACTGAACAGGGAAGGATCAAGAATCAGGAGGACAAAGGTTGGAGGGATGGACTGACTCACAGAAAGGCAGTGTCCCTGGATCCACTTTAAAACAATGGCAGCTGAGGCTCTCCCCACACCCTACATCTCAGCTCGTTAGCAATGGCAAGTTTTCAAAGCCCTGAATGGAAAGTCAACAGTCTCAGAAGGCCTACCCAGTTCTCACTGTATGAGCTAAGCTGGGTGCAAGTAGTGAAAGGCTCAAGTCCCTTCCCAGTTGGATTTTGAAGCACCTAGCCTT
This sequence comes from Ceryle rudis, assembly GCA_033439905.1. Classification (NCBI taxonomy): domain Eukaryota; kingdom Metazoa; phylum Chordata; class Aves; order Coraciiformes; family Cerylidae; genus Ceryle; species Ceryle rudis. Next base: position 1,029 of record JAAGNO010031307.1, read on the forward strand.
CCAGTAGGAGATTCAGGAACGGATCTTTAAAGGCAGCAGTTATCTCCTGAGTAAGCCAGCTTCCCCAAGGTGAAATCCCTCCTGCTGTGGGCAGCAACAGTGGGCTAGAGGGCAGTGGTGGGAGCATTGGGACTCTGGGTTCTGCCACTGGATCTCTACCTGGGGAATGAGGTGGAGCACAGAGGGAGAGCAGTGCTGACAAACACACTGGCTTTCTTCCAACTTTGGGTGCGAAGTGTAGCTGTCACATAAAAATAGGTGCGTTATTTATATGGTTGGCTCATGTCTTTAACTGATAACAGTAGGCAACACTTGTAAAATGCAAAAAAGCAGTCAAGGAGAAGTATGAATGTCAGCCTATTGAACATCTCTGGTTACATTCCTTAGTGCAGGAATTGCTAAGTTCATTTGTTGTGTGTATGATCATCACCCATCACGTCAGTGCTTGTATTCCCAGTGTATCCTTAATTACCTCCCCAATATTTAACTTGCTCCTGTATGTCCATATCCCTCTTATACTGCAGAGCCCAGGACTGCACCCAGCACTCCAGATATGGCCTCACCACTGCTGAGAGGGGACGGATCACACCCTTGACCTGCTGGCTACAGTCATCCCAAAGCAGCCCAGGAGGCAGTCAGCCTTCATTGCTGCAAGAGTACACTGCTGGCTCATGTTTGGCTTGGTGTCCACCAGAACCTAAATCTCTCTGCAAAGTTGCTTTCATGTGAGTCAGCTTCCAGCCTGTACTGGTGCATGGGGGGTTTCACCTGCAGATGCAGGACTTTGCAGTTGACTTTGTTAAACTCCTTGAAATTCCTGTTTGCCATTTTCTCCAGCCTGTCAATGTCCTTCTGAACAGTTACACAGCTCTGTGGTGTATCAACCATTTCTCCCAAGTTCATGGTGTCGGCAGTCTGTCAGAGAGTGTGCCCTGTCCCATCATCCAGGTCATTAATGAACATGTTAAATGCTATTGATCCCAGTATGGTACACTCCATAGATATATGCTGTCTCACTTTTTTGCTTCGAGTATGTTGGAAGTAGTTTCCAGGATTATTTGCTCCATCACCTTCCCAGGGATCAAGGTGAGGCTGACTGGCCCATAGTCTTTTTTCTTACCCGAGTGTTATTTGCTTTCTTCCACACTTAAAAACATCAGAATAAAATGTCTTCCCGATAGCTGTATGCAAAGGACCTTCAGCAAGGCAGCAAAAGTCTTGTATTTTGTTTTCAGGCCTCATCTTTTCTCTCTGTATCTCCTTATTTGGGGGAAAAGATAAAAACAAGAACAAATTATATTTTGTTTTCTATCAGACCAGGCTCAAAATAGAATGTTCTCAACTTGGAATTGACTGCATTGATAAAATGAATTGACAATATCTACTGCCATATCTTACAGCTTAGGACAAATGCTCTTACCTTCTGCAGCTGCTTTAACACAACACTTTATTTGATATTCTGTGTTTCCATTCTGTAAAACTACTCTCATCTACCATTATTTGAGTTTTTCATTCTCATGTCTTGTTTCTGGGTGCTATTTTTTTTTGTCTTGTGCATTTAAATGTAGAGTATTTTCTTTTATATTTTAAGCAGAGCACAAAAAGTCACTCTTGCTGAATCTTGTCTACTTTACTGATAATGCTACCATCAAACATCAGTGGTATCAGTCTTGAAAGAATCAGTCAGAACTTGTCCTTAAATTCCTCAGATGGTTGTGTTCAAATGATGCTCAACTGGTTAAGTACACAAATGTCAACACAGAATGTTTATATTCATATACCTATAAACTTAAAAAATCCAACCACAACAATGTCATTAGTTCTCATTAAGATAATGTAACTAAACCCATTTTAATTGTACTTTCTCTTCACTTTGTCCAACCTCAGAACAGATTTATTTACAGTTGCACTCATTCAAGTGCATTTTTTTTCTGTCTAGATGTTATATTTTGCCTAATCTAATTTGTAGATCATATTTATTTTAACAAACTGGTGTTAAGAACTGGACTATTCTGTTTTATATGGCAAAGAAATGAGGATTTTGTCAATAAAGCTTTCTGTTTAGGAGACAAAAGAAGCAGTAAAAATAGTTAGTGGCAAAAATAGTCAGTTGTGAACTGATCTAAGATTTTTATTTCCAGATGCAGATAAAAAATTTAATTATGTTTTCAAATCCTTCATTTGGGAAAACAAATGACTAAAAATAAGGTGTATGAGAATATATTTATGCTTAGTAAAGATTTCCTGTTATAGAGTCAATGTCTTGTAATTCACTTATAAACTGTCTTTGGGTCATAAAATTCATTATTATTTTGAGGCTCAGCAGTTCACAGTAATGAGTTTTAGCTTCATGCAGTGCATTGTCAGTTGAGACACTTCTTGTGCTATTTTCCCTTAATGCTTTAGATTATCAAATCATGTGATTAAGCAAGAATCTCACCTTATGTTATTTGTAAGCAGGCCATAGCCAAAGCCAGACATGATGGTGATGTTTCTAGGGTGCTCTGTAATTGCTTTATCATGGGAATATTCTATTTCAGGTAGCACTGAGTGGTGGGTGAAATACTGCTTCTCTTTTTGTCTTACTCACTGTGACCACCTTTGTTTGTATACCATAAAACTGCGGGGAAAAATTGAAATCATGAAAGAATTCTGCCACAAAATTACAAAACCTAGAAGTAGAAGAAATAGCTACGTTTTTTATTAGTATTTTTTAACTAACATGATGGTGAAGCTGAACATGAATTGTTTTTGTGGCCTGGCTTACACTTTCTGAAGGCTATGATTGTTGACACTGTTGTCCATTGATGAGTTTTTGCCCAGGCAAAAAACACATAATGGTGTACAGGTGTATGAAATAAATATTGTGGATTTATAATCCACCTGGAAGCATATAAATTTGAAAGTGCAAAAGAGCTTCCATCGTTTTCATGATGAGCTGTGTCCAGTAAATCTTCATACTGGTAAATTTATCAGCATTCATGTGCTACCAGTGTGCAGTGCTCAGCTCTATGGTGTGAGAAGTTTATGCATAGCTGATATATTTCCTAAGCCTATAGCTTTTCTAGGCAGCAGATTATTTTATTCCTTTGTGAAGAAGTTGCAGGAGGTGGCTAAAATTTCTGGGACTTCCATTTCTGGAATAAAAATTAATTTCATTTCAGGAGTGCATTTCTCTCTGAGGCCTGTCAGATGGTACCTCTCTATTAATTTCAGGTGTTCCATACAGATTCAAGTATTTGTGTGGGAATTTGTAGAAAAAAAATTACAAATTAACATTGTGGTTTGGCAGTAATAACGAAGTGTTGCAATGAACAGAGCTCTTCATCTCATGTTAACAAAACAGAGATTTCCCTGAAAACCAGGCTTGCCACCTATTTACTTCATAGTGACTCTCACTGTAGCACCTTACGGGTGGTGGAACTCTCTGAGTAAATACTCACACAGTCTTTCTGATGATAGAAAAGATGGGATTTATTTTTTTGTCCTCTCTACCATGCAAGCTTAGAAGGTGGAGAAGATATTACACCATGAATTGTTGCAGCCTTGCAGCCATCATCATGCTGTTACTGTACCACAAAGTCCTTCTGGTCCACCACTACCTCTTAGATTTGCAACCAATGACGGAATATATTCTTCTAGTTAAATCAAACACCTTTGCTCCACTGATCTGTGTCAGAACTGCAGAGCTTAGGAAAGCATTCCTCCCAAATGATTCCGTTGGTTTGACTCCATAAGAACAATCATTAAACAAAATGGCCTTTATGTCCTGGTATTTGTTTTTGGTGTGCCAGAGCTGAATGAGTGTTCATGAGCTAGATATGTCTCAGACAAGTGCACAGGGAGGAATAAAGAGCATCCACGTGCTTGATTACTAGCTAGCTTTTCTAGCCCTTAAGAGAGATTCCCACCCTTTCCTCGGGTGAGTCCCCAGTGGCATCTGATCAGGGCAAATATTTCCATTAATAGTTTCGTTTTGTATTTCAGGTTTACTTCATGCACATGTAAATGTACAGAAATATATATGAGAAAATGCTAATCATGTGTCCTGCTCTGACATTTTGGAGGCACTACATTACTCACAAGCTGTGCAGCATCAATGTAATGAGCAGGTTATTGCTAAGAGGACAGATTAAAATTTATGTCACATCATCACTTAGTACTAAAAGCTATTCTAAAAAAATGAGGTACTTACATTAATTTGATTCAGGGTAGCTTTGTGTCTGAAAGGTAGTGTTGTTCTCCACACCTTAAGCTCAAGTAGTTAAGGCAATCTGATTTTTCACTGTGAGGTTGAAAAAGTGACATTGATGTAACTTTTAAAATTCTAAAGAAATATTCACATCCATTTTTCTTAAAGGAATCATAGAATGGTTTGAGTTAGAAGGGGCCTTAAATTCATATAGTTCCAACCTCCCTGCCATGGCAGGGATGCCTCCTACTAGACCAGGGTGCTTAAGGCCCCATCCAACCTGAATTTGAACACATCCAGTGACAGAGCATCCACAAGTTCCCTGGGCAACCTGTTCCCGTGTCTCACCACCCTCAGAGTGAAGAATTTCTTTCTTATTTCCAATCGAAATCTACCCACTTCCTGTTTCAAACCATTAGCCCTTGTCCTGTTGCTATATGACTTTGTAAAAAGTCCCTCTCCAGCTTTCCTGTAGGTCCCGTACAGATACTGGAAGGCTGCAGTAAAGTTTTCCCAGAGCCTTCTCCAGACTGAACAATCCCAGCTGTCTCAGTCTGTCCTTGTAGGAGAGGTGCTCCAGCCCTCTGATCATCTTTGTAGGCCTCCTCTGAACCTGCTCCAACAGATCCATGTTCTTCTTGTGTTGAGGGCTCCAGAGCTGAACACAGTAGTCCAGGTTGGGTTTCACAAGAGCAGAGCAAAGGGGCAGAATCACCACCCTTAGCTGGCTGGCCACACTTCTTTTGATGCATCCCAGGATATAGTTGGCCTTCTGGGATATGTTCGCACATTGCTGGCTCATACTGAGCTTTTCATCAATCAGCACACCCAAGGCTTTCTCCTCAGAACTGTTCTCAATCCATACTCCACCCAGCCTGAACGTTTCTACTCACAAGAAATGGCTCTACCCTGCAACCTGTTTTTATTGGCAAAGGATGTTAGGACCATGAACACCACATAGTCTATTGTCCTCTTAGCTTAATAATAGCCAGTGGAAATCTTAAAATTAGTCTTGTTATATATTAATAAATTTCTGAATTAGCAACTTCAAGAAATGTACAGAGCCATAAACTAGTTGTTGTTTAGCCATAATATATTAATACTTTCATGAGGTTGTTATCATTAACACACAGGTAGCGTTATTTTTACAAGGGATTGTTAATGCTTTCTAAAATACTTCAAGCAAGCTGGGTTTCTCAGCAAGCCCAGATGACACAAAACTTGCTGATGTGGGCAGTGTGGAGTCTTGTGAGCAATATAGAGAAATGTGGTATCTCTTAAGGGGTGATACAGATGCTGTATATTGTGACATGGCCAGACACTGCTACAAGTTCCATCACATCTCCAGAGGAATATGCTTGCTTGAGCCCTGTTCAGGTCTATAAACAATAATAGAAAATAGGTTTGGAAAGGATCTTAAGAAGTTATTGGGGATGTACTTCTAACTCATGTACACCTAACTCATTCACGACTGACAGTTGTCTAACCTCATCCTTATTACCCTCTACTATTTCATCTCTTTAGGAAAACAGTTTCAACATTGAACTCTCTTTCAATTAAGAAAGCTTCTCTTAATGTTACCCTAAACCTCCCATTCTGGAAATGTGTGCCATGCATGGGAGCATGCAGCCTAGCCTCTGTTACTGCTCCTCGAAAGATCCCAAATCCCATCCCCGCTCCCTCTGTGCTGTGTTTTATAAATTCCTTGGCCCGTAGGAGGACAAAAGCATTTTGCCTCCACTCCCTTTCCTATGGGAGGTGTCCTGCTCAGTCTAGACAAAGGTAGACCTTAAAAGCTTTCCTTATGTTGGAGGGAAGGACCCTGAGGGGGAATCTCTCTGGGTGCAAGAGGGGCTCATCTGATAAAAAACATTGGCCATCTTTTTATACTGAAAAGGTACTTGCAAAAGGGGCCTGATCTACTTCTTCACTTAATACCAAGGTGTGTAGAAAGAAGCACAAGGTGGCTTTTCAGGGAGGCAAGCAGAAGTCAGACATGCATTGAGTCAGGCTCCATCCGCCTTCCAGAAGCTGCTGCCAGATCTGGTCCTGCCAAAAACTTGTGGGATTTTTTGGGCTGGAGCAGAGGAGACCAAGTGGCTCATTCTTCTCCCTTCAGCATTGCCTTGGAGCTTGGTTCCAGTCTCGCAGGGAGGAGGACAGGAATTAGAGGGGACAGTGGCTGGGACATGATGCAGTGAAGAGCAAGAGAAGGAGGTTTCAGTCCCTTGCTAGCAATGAACTTGAAGCCACTAAAATCTACACCATGTGCCTGAAAAATTTAAACCTATTAATTTTGTCTGTCTGCAATAAACATGGAAAACAGCTTATTCCCTTCTTATTTATAAAAGATTTCTGTATAAAAAAGGAATTATTTTCCTTCTGCTCAGCTTTCTGTGGGCTACACAAACCCTCAGTCTTTCTGCATAGACAATGAGTGCAAAATCTTCCCAGTTGAAGTAAACTTTTCCTGAAGTGACACTCTCAGAGGTGAGCCAGCCTTACCACCACACTGGACAGACAGAATACTTTATGAGCTCACATATGACTATCCTTATAAAACAGCAGAGCTGCCTTTTTTCTGTAACACTATGAGCTGAGCAGCTGCCAATGTCATTCTGCTTGTGTTAGAAATGTGGCCCAGCTCTCCAGTCAAAGCAGGGATTTTATGCAGTGTTATTGCCAACAAGAATGGTTCTGTGATGGTGAGAAGAGTAGGGATGAGGTGGGGAGAGTGATAACAGGGATGCAGGAGGGGCTCAGCCTTACCTGTTAGTCCTACTCTTACCACACAAGCCGTCAGTTTTGCATACTGGCCATCAGAAAATATTTTAAGGTCATTATTACCCTGTTAATTTTGTTTCATGTATGAGCTCAGATTCCTGTCTGTGTACATAAGTGATTAATTAACTAAAAATGCAGTTTCTGTGGACTCTTACCAGGAACCAAACCTACAACTCAACAGCGTGATGGATAACTGCTTGCATAGTTCAGGGAGATCCTGTCTTGTTTGTTCTAAATTCTGGACTTCTGACTGTCCAGTCTCAGTCTAGTCACCTACAATGAATTTGTCTTCCTGTAAGGTGTGTGCCAGAGTTCAGGTGGATTGACAATGTCCTTTTCATTCTTCCATTCCATTTGTTATGGAAATGAACTGTCATTTAACACAGCCCTATTCTGCACCACACTGACTGATGAGTGGAAAATCAACCTTCTGGAAAAGAAAACAGATTAACTTTAAGCATTGGTGCCTAACATCTAGAAAAACAACCAGAGTCAATGTTTGTTTTGTCAGATGCTGGCTAATCGTATAAATGATACAGAGGGTCATTAACTCATATCCTAAATGATTCTTGTAAAGGAAGTATTCCTAGATGGCAAAAAAAGATTAGCTGTTTAATCAGGCTATTCCGCGAGGGGGATTAGTGTGTGCAAAGTTCTTCAAGAGTTTGAAATGACAACAAGTGAACCTTGTGGTTATGACCAGGTCTTCATATTGCATGCAAGGAAATCAGCTTGGTTCAAACCCTTATGGAGAGATATATGGTAATTTTCTGTTTCATGATGAAGGGAATGTTTGAACACTTTGGCAGACCTTTTACAGCATATGGTCAAAACAAAAAGAATTCCTGCTGTCATGGTTGAAATATGCATTTTGAGTACTCGGACAGTCAAAATCTGCTCAGATGCCTATATATAAGCTTGAATTTCTTCTAGAAGAATTCCTTGCAAACAGCTTATGTACTTTATTGTGCAGAAAAATGTTGCAGAGAATACAGATAGAGGCAGCTGTACTGAGCATACCCAAAGGCTGTGCTCTGGGAAGGGCAGAAGCTCATCACTGTGATTATGCCTCTTTGAAAAGCCTTCTAATTTACTCATATGTCCATGTTTTGAATGTAAATCCTGATAAGTTAGGACTTGAGTCAAAGTCCACTGGTGACAGAAATGAATTCACTTTAGCTGGATTTTTTTTCTATTCATTTTCCAAAGGCTTCTAAACTCTGCCCTTAATTTGAACTTGAATGAAGTTGCTAGTTGGATATGCCAGAACATAATCATTTTTAAACCAGGGATAAGAGAAGTCTTGTTAGTGTCTGGATTTATCATTTAGGAGACTTTCTTATAGCCTTTCAGAAGGGAATATTTTTAGACCTAACAAGCTGGAACCATTTTTTAATCACTTGGGTTTTTAATTACTATTCTGTGGATAGACTTGAATAAAATATTTCTTTAGGTTTTATTTTAAACCAGCCCAATAATTTCAACCATTTAAGTGGAAGTAGCATTGCACTCTTTTCACTGCAGCACCATGTGAAAATGATCTGCTTTCTCCTGCTCTCAGTCTCTTGGTCTTCTAACACAATGCCTTGGGTTAGCTGATGGTCTGATTTCAATATAGTCGTTTTTTTTACAGTTTCAGTACAGATTTAATACAGTTCAGGTCATTCCTCACAGGTAACCCAAAGATACCTTTTTCTGATAAATTTTTGTTTACATGAAGTTGCGTTATTCATGCAGTTTGCCACAATCTTAATAGTATCTGAGTATGTTATCTCTAAGTTCATAAACTGCAGTTAGTATATGGAGTGAGAATTCAGCTTTCATACTCCTGCCCCCGCTTCTAAAACTCCCTGCCCTTCCTCTTGTGGAGGGAAGTTGATGTGACTGTGCTCTAATGCCTTGTCAAACAGGAGGCAGTTAAAAAGAGTGCGGTGTGAGTCTGGGTTTTTCCAGATCTACTGATTTTAAAGGCAATATAATTATTTGGGATCCTGGATTCCTGATAACATGGGGGTGGTACTACTGCATTTGGCTGTATGCAGGTTTTTATAGTGTCACATTGGCTCTTCAGCATTTTGTCACCTTTCCACTGTCATTACTGGAACTGTGTTTGTAGTGTCCTGGTGACTCTGTCACGGAAGATGCCATAAATTTACTGTTCTTATCATTCAAAATGTTAGGATTTTTATTTATATTTTGAATGAAATTCTGACATGGTTTTTCTAGTTACCAACTTTCAGTCTGGTAGTAAGCTGAAAACGTTTACCAGATAAATAATTCTTGCCTTTGTTTCTGAAATAAGGACAATGTATGAGCAAAGGTAATATTTTAATTTCCTTTATTTTGTGTCTTTTCATACATCTAATAGATTTTTTTAAGGAGAGTGGTCATTTACTGAGTATATTTCTCAATTCGTTCAGCTCCTTTAATTTAATTCTACTTATTTTCTTCAAAAAATAATTTGAAGAGAGTGGAGTCCTAGATTAAAGCATGTGCTTCAATACAAGTTTATTGAAATACATTTGACATAACAACAGATAATGCAAGCAGAAGGTGACATACTTTCTTCATACTGGATGTGTTTAATTATTTGTGTTAAACTAATTCCAAAGGCAAACAACAAATACAAATATAATTTCTTTTTGCTGTCCTGCATCTTGCAATCAGTGCCTTTGGGGATGGTTGTTAAATCATGGAATGAGATTAGTGTTAAATGGAAAGTTAGCGAAGTAAAATGGTAGCAGTTATGCCAAATTCACCTGCCATTTGATGTCACTAGATTTTGTAACAGGGTTTTTGATCTCTAGCACCGCCTACCCGATCACCTGGTGAAGCTGTGATCTTATTGTTTCCTTGTGAAGCCTCAACACTGTTATCCATTATCAGGGTACTGCATGGACTCTCCACTGGTTTCCAGTGAGTTTAAGATATTTATTGTAAATCACAAAGCTGAAAGTGGCCTGGAATAGGCCACTGTGGGAGAAGCCAGCAGCATGCTCTTGACTGTCTAAGACAATCTTCAGTTAAACTCAGCTAATACTTTGCTTGTCAGATGACAAACGGCACAAATAAACTGAACTGGTTTTTGTAATAGGATTTGTAGAAGGAAGAAAGGTAGGGTCTGGCTCCTACACAAAGGATTTTTATGACATTTATGACTAAAAATGCATGATATGAGAGTGAACATTTAGACCTCCCATTAGTAGTGGGGTTGCCAGTCCTTGCTATCTGAATGCGCATTTTCTTTCTGGAGCTTCTGGAATCACTGAAATAGGAATGAACTTAAACTGTCATGGAAAGAAAACTGAAAAAAAGATAATATTATTTAAAATTGCAGAGGAAATGTGGAAAATGTGACCTTATTTCATTTTAATGGCCAAGAGATAAAAAAAGAGATAAAAAAATGAGACTCAAATGTGCTTTTTAATGTCATGATTAAAAAATGACTCTCAAGTGTTTTGAGATCTCTTACCTGAAATTTTAGTGCTTATTGGAAGCTGTCATCCTGATCATTGGCTTGATAGTTAAATGGAAAGTTTGCCAAAGTGAGTGTGTCAGAACAATGTCCTTTCCCATTCCCTGAGCAAATTCCAACTTTTCACATATAAAGTGCACGGTGATGGCTAATTTTGCCTTGCTATGTTTTATTGGCAAAGAAACACTTTTGCCAGCAGAGAAACAGTTGCACTCATTAATCTATACAGAAATATCCATAAGATGGTGCTCTATCTTAAATCTGACCAAAGTCATTTGCATTGAAAAAATAAAAAGTGTGTTGGAATTGTAGCTTAGAGCTCTTGTTGTAAGCTGAGTGTTGGTAACAATTTCTTTGTCAGGCATAGTGCAAATGTTAGTTTCCAGTCACTCCAATATGTTAATTTACATCTATTAAAATATTAGTCACAGCATCTTTGTTCAAGACTGAAAAATGTAAAAGCAGCTGAAAGGTAGTTTCTGTGGCGCGCAGAATATGAGCTGCCAGTAGCTTGCTTTAACAACTGAGTTTTATTCCATCCTTTTTTTTTTTTTTTTTTTGCTAAAGGCAAATGATGGTCCAAGGACTTGCCAGACGTGAGTTTAATGGAAAAAGAGACAAAATGGTGCACTGGGGTTTCTATTTAAAGGGGTAAGATGAGTGATAATGACCAAATCTGGCCAGCAAATGAAAAGACTGTGGGAGAAATGAATATGAGACATTATAACCGCCCACACAGGCAGCGAGAGCAGAAATTTTCTGTGCAGCCAACACATAGTATTGCAAGATTTTGGTGAGAACAATGGTGTCAAATGGAGGACTGGATGGAGAGCAACCAATAAGAGCATTAATCTGCTGAAGCCTGGGCAGTGAATTATAGCTCAGTAATCGCCTTCCCCCACATCTCACGGCTGGAGTAATGCACAGCCAGGTCTGAGCTGCCAGTGGTACTGAGGCTTCCAGCCCAAGCCAGCCAAATTGCTGACAGGAGGAGGGAAAAAGAGACTGCCGGAGAAGAAAAAGGCTGTCACATCTGCCGAGGTCCCTGCAGTTCCATGTTTGTTTCAGCTAGAAGGTTACAATCCTCCAAAGACCTTGTTGCACTGGGAATTTTGCCTACATGAATCATTCAGGTTTGCCTGTACATTTTTCTCCCTGCTTGTTTCTCTGAAAGAGTGAGATGACAAGAGCAACTGATCAGCTGATAAATCTCTAGTTCTCAATAAAATTTATTTCAGTTATGGTTTTACTTCTGGAGTTATTTGTACATAATCTGAGTCAGTTTTTCTCCTTGAAAAGAAGAGTCAGGGAAGATGAAATATGCAAAATGGCTAATGCAGAAGAGGAAGAAGGAAAGAGGGGTTCGGTGCAGCATCATGCTGTAGGCAGTAAGGAAGAAATGAACTGCAAATTAGTTGTTCATGGTCAAAGGAGAGGGAGAGCACTTAGTGTCAGCAGTACACCTGAGGTAATCCAGGCTAGACCAGGAGATGGAATATGCCAGTAAGAGACTCATAATGTCATCCCTTTGTTTTTGAGGGATTGGGATGATATTCTCTGCAGCTATCATTCATTCTCCTTTGCCCTTTTGGATAAACCTGTGACCCTGTTGGTTCCAGTCCCGGTGAAACTCTGACTACCTTATTAGAAGGATAGAATCTCCTTTCCAGATGGCTAATGGATTTCATTCACCACAAAATGTTATGTAGAAAAACTTGTGTGCTCATACTCTTAACTTTGGTTCCCTTTTTGCAAAAAAAAAAAAATCGCTACTTCTGGTGAAAGATACAGCACAAGTTTGAAAGATATTTCATTTTTCTCCTTGCTATTTAGCTGCTAAGCAAAACATGAAATATCGTTCCTAACAGTACATAATCATATGACAGCACCTCTCTGCAGGCAAATTGGTTCTTGAAAAAGTTCAGATGATCAAGGAGGAAAAGTAGGAAGCATAAACTGCTTTAACGGAGATAATATAAAGTGGAGGCTAAAACGATACATATTTAAAGGAAATGTATTGTATGCCAAATTATTCATGAGATGCTATAGGATTAGTTTCAAGAGGCTACATGCCAATCTAGGGCTAGAGGGTCTACATTGCATCATGTAACAGATGCTGTCAATATATTTTCATTTATATTAATCCTGTGAATTCTTGTTAAACACATTTCAGGATTTTTTCTTCCTTCCTGTAGTGCCATCTTTCAAGCAGCATTCTGATTGCTTTCTGATGTAATGATGCAAGACATGATTATAGAGACAGCTAACTTTGCTGTTGTGCTGTGTTACTATAATGCCACCTGATACCTCATTCATTTAATACATTAGGTTCTGTACTACATCAACAAAGCAAAGTGCTCACATCATTTCTACGAAGATGGAATGTTTCAGTGGCAAGCATGAATTCAGGGTAAAAGCTATATTTATGCAGCAGTGACAAAATGCCCTTTGGGTTTGTCTTTTTCATTTTATGAAACTTGTTAGGTAATTCAAAACCAAGACAAACTATTAAAAAAAGATGAACTCATGAACTCATCCATTAGGAGCCCAACAGAATTCTTGGTTTGCTTTATAGATATACACCATCATCAAAACAAGAAAAGTGTAAAATGTTTCTGGAATGTATTTATTACATTTTTTTTTATAAAGCAGCTATCTCCAGGAAAGCTGATGACTAAATGCTGGTTTCAGTAGGCATATAAATGACATACAAACAGAATTAACTTCTAAAATGAATTCTAAGATATGCTATAGAAGTCACAGAGGCTTGTGGTTAACAGTGGTTCTGATAAGTGAAGACATCAGAGTGTCACATGAGGAACAGGTTCCCTGAGCAAAGGTCCCCTCTGGAGAGATTTACACTAACAGGTCACAGGCCACAACAGCAGGAGTGAATCACTCCTCTGAACACAGGTTTTGTGACAGCACATAAAAGGGAGGTGATGAATCAAGCAACCAGGTCCCATTAAGAATATTTAGGTATTATCCTCTGTTCCTGATGTAGGGATTCTTGAGGGCATTCCTATTCCTCATGTAGGGATTCTTGAGGGCATTCCATGGTAGAGTAAATCTTGCATCTATTTTACACACTCTTACAGTGCCTCTGTAATTCCCCAGGTATCAATTGTGACCACAGATCTGGGAGATCTGGGATATCTGTGAGATATTTCTTGACATTGCCATGAGGTTCCATCATTTACACCATTCCTGTCCTGGACTGCAGTGTTGTGTCTCTGCTTGGCCTTGCCTTGAAGAGAGACTGCATCTGCATATGGGACAAGGATGGAGTAGGGCCCATTCCTGCAGGCGCATGGCTACAGCCCTGCTCTCCCTGAGCTAGACTGCAGTTCTGATGGGTGCCCCAAGAAGCAAAGAGGGAAGGTGTCAGAGGGAGGTAAAAACAGCCTCATAGTTGAGGTGCACACAGTGTACCTGCAGACACACAACATGCCTTTCACACACTGACACTTCTTTTCCCTGTACATGTTCCTTGTTCACCTTTATTATTCACCATGTCCTGGCTTCTTGTATCACCTTCTCCAACTACGCCTTTTCTTCTGTAAGCACCAGTGGTTTGGTGATGATTGTTTGGTGAAGCTGCCTGTGGCTGCCTGTTTGACATCCTTAGCAGACTTATAGAAAGCAGAGACGTGTAGCTGCGTAAAGGTGTATGATGTTGTAATCCTGTCTTCTTTTAAGTGGACTGGGGGCTGCCTTCACAGCATCTTTTCCATGCACATGTATGACCTCTCTGTCACAGTCTTTCTGGGAAAGACAATTGCTGCAGTACATTTTCTTCTTCTGCAAAAACTCAACAGTGTAGAATTGCTGTCCATGGACTGACCATAGGCCTTCTCCATTTTTTGTTCACCTTTACCATCATACCCAATTGCAGTGCTTTTCCTGCAAAGTCATCAATGGTCTCTTATGTGACTCTTGTGGTTCAGTTTCCTGAAAATGCTTTCCAAGAGGCACTCATTCCAGATGGATGGAAAGTCACTGTCATCACCAAGGGGCACTCTGCACAGAGGGATCCTGAGTGCCATAGCAGGCTGAGCAGCCCTCAGCCTTTTCTGTTTTCCTACATGCTTTCATGACTGAGTATTTCTGGTGTGTTTGTCAGGCACTCCTGTGTCTGGATAGTGAGGATGATGAGGGAATTTAGCTTTCAGATGGTAACTGAGAGGCAGCTACAAATATGGTTGCAGCTTGAGCTGAACTCCTACCTCTCTGAGTTAAGAACATCTCACCAAAGTGTCTGTTGATCTGCTTGTCCCTGTGACCTTAGAAGTCAGGGCTGCTGAGAATGGGGAAGTTGTCATTGCCGACCACCAGCAGAGGAAAGAAATTGCCATCTCCAAAATATATTGGGTTTTATGTTCATTGTCATGTGAGATCTTCAGGATATGCAGAGGACAGTGTCACAAAGAGTGATCACATCCCAAAGCCACTGGACCCTACAGCTACAGTTTCATATTGCTAGTCTTTCCTGATGATTCAAAAGAGGGATCTTGGTTTCTGACAGGCTGTTGGTTGGTGGTTAGGTGGAGGTTTGTTCTGTCTCTATGTGAACAGAAGAGTTACTGTGAGTGGTGAAGACAATTATGAATTCACAAAGAACAACCAACAACCATGCAGACCACTCAATACTGTGACAGAGTGGAGGAAATACAGATGCTGAATCAGTTGTGGAAAAACATGCTGAAGATTAGAAATATTACAGTGATGGTTTTCAAAGAGTGTATAGACTTCCTCGAGGAGGTGGGGGAACTAATGTAGCTTGATCCCTGTGCCATGTTACCTGCAATAAAGTGCAATCCTCTGCTGCAATATGGGCTGCATCCTACTACTGAATCAGAATCTGGCAGCGCAAGATTTGCAGAGCACTTGATGGGCAGGCTTTTCATTATGATTGGGGTAGAGAGTTTCAAAATGTCTTTCTCAGATTCAGTGTAGTGGAGGTTTCATCAGGTGCAGTGTGGGCCTGGGAGGATACAGCAGGACTTTTCTGAGACAAAAGTCTACAACAGGCCAAGGGAGCGACATCTCAGAGGACCAAAGTCTGTTTTGTGCTGTGATCAAAATGTCCTTGTTCTGTCTTTTCTACCACTTTCACTGTCATAGACCTTAAGTGTTAAATCATGGCTAGTGCTGAAAGGCTCAGAGGTATTTAGTGTACAGAAAGGAAGTGCTGAGTGCACTGCAGAGCTGGAAGGGGAGCTGGAAGCTGCTCTTTGTATGTTTTCAAGACATTTCACCTGCCACCCCAGCTGAGAACTAATTTGCATGGACTTTAACCTTACAAGGGAAAAATACAGTGAAAAGCAGATTTGCCGAATTGCTGCTTAGAGAGCACACTTGAGCAGAACTTACTGTGCTTGTTTGTCAGCTGATTCATTAGGGTTCCTGTCTTGCTGCCGGGGTGCTTGGTAGTGTTCTGTGATGACATTTTTTTCCCCTGCAATTTTGCAATCACTGCATCAATTATTACAATATAAAATATTTGATAAACTATTAGATGAACTGTAAACTTCTCTTGTGTTAGGAGTTGCATCAGAATGTAATAAATGCACTTAATGCTCATTGGGCTTTACAGAGAGAGGCACTCGAGACAGCAGATTGTCTAGAATGAAATCACCATCTGGAAATTTTTTCTGAAGCCTGATTACAATCGAGGTTTAAAGGGACTCTTTAAGAAATAAATAAAACTTATCTGAAGGAACTGTATCTACATCGATATTGCAAAAGCCTAACTGGATATCAACAAATTTTCATAAAGTGAAGGGGTAAACGAGTGTCTCACCTGTGTCCCTTGTATATCTGATGTTTAACAGGATCTAAGTAACTTCATAAATTGCTCCACGGTGTATCAGATGACTTTATTTGCATGTAAAGAACACTGATCTAGGTTATTTGAAGATTTTTAGTTGTGATAGCAAGAAGATATGCTTTGTGTATTTTCAGGGGTTTGGGTTCTTTTTCTTGAAAAGCCTCATGCAAATTACATTCTTCAGAAAAATAGCCATAATCCTCGCTAGAAGCTATGAGCTTGAAGAAATTTGGTTTAGAAATGAAAAAGGCTCAAAGATTCAAGCAATTATGTGATGTGCTATTACTGAGGAGCCAAGGTCTGTCACAAATGTGTGGTTTTTCATTATGAGATTGTAATAGAAAAATGTGAGTCACAGCCAAGCTCTCCCCGTTTTTTGGCAGTAGTTCTTTAAATGACCCAACTGGCCAAAATTACATGTGCTTCATTCTATTCTTATCTGTTCTTCAAGGAGAGAAATGTGTGAAGCCCAGTACTTTGCTTTGATGGGATTATTGTTTAAGGTTATGCATTTATTTAATTATTTTTTTATTATATAATCTGCTGTTTACTTTAAAAGAACATAAATTTGAAGCTATTTGCTTTGCTGTTGAAGCAACAGGGTGAGGTTTGCAACTGACCTTACTCCCTATGGGAATTCATATCTCATTTTCATATGCCTGAAAAATCAGAATTGTTGGTAATAATTTAGGAATAAAATAATTTTGTCCCTGAGGTATAAAGAAACCATGATATTAATCCTGGATTTTCCTTCTGGTTTGGGTTTGTACCATGGAGCATCATTACAAAAAACATGGCTCCTGTGAATTTGAATGGTACTCTGTGGAAAATTAGTGCTGCATGTGTGCAGTAAAGGTGTTCCACAGTTACTCGGGTTGTTGGAGGGATGGGTAAATGCACCTTGTGCCACTGAGCTGACTGCTTTGTGCAAAGGCAGATTGCTGTAGCCTGGAAGAGACTCCATGAAGGTGTGTGTAAGGGAGGCCGGCTGCTGCTTGCCAGGATGGACTGGGGTCTTCCAGGCAATGGTCAGATATGCTGGCTGTGAGAGTTTAGTAACACTGAGAAATGAGAGCGCATGCCTTAGTAACAGGGTAAGACTAATACACCTAAGAACTAGGCAATTTACTGATGCAATCAAACATTTTGTAGGATAGCTAGAGCTGTGTGTCATCTGCGCAGCACTACCATGCAGGTCTGTGTCATTGGTTCACCTACTGCCAGCACATATGCCCTGATTTGGGATTCCCAATAAGTGTTATTTTCAGCAGAATCAATAGGCCTTGTTAGGAATAGAACACAGGTCACGGGCAAATGTAGAAGACAGATTAAATGGCAAAGTGCCCACAAGGCTGGCTTAAAGGAAATCTTTAATATAGATTTCTTGGTGCTAGTATGTATAGTATGGACACCACTGGGGCTGGTTGCACCACAATATAGATGCTTTAGAAAGAAGGACAATATCTAGATATTTTTTAAATGAGATTTTTCATTCAGTATTGTGCGTGCCTGTATCAATTCTCTGAAAACAGTACCAATTACTCTCATCTTCTACCTCTGAGCTCTTTACTGTTATACAGTGACTTTTGAGGGGATAGGGAGACTAGAGCCAGATGCATCATTCTGTCAGTTCATGGAACTGCATTATTATGCTTTTGTTATTACTTTCTAACCCTCTCCTTTTAAATTCTAGCAATTTGTTTGCTTCTTAACTGCTCTCACAGACAAATCAGCGACTTGTATTGCACTGTCCACAATGATTCCTAAGTCCATTTCCTGAATGGTTACACTTAATTTAGAACCAAGTAGTGTGGATGCATGGTTCATACTGCTACTTCCACTGCTCATTAACCTCACAGTTATCAACTTCTAAGAAAAGCTTAATCCTTTTACTGTTAATTACATTGCATGAACATAAGAATGGAGAAAATGCATATAGTTGTATCATTTTAAGAAAGAAGGCATTGAAAACTCATTTGTAAATGTATCCCCTATCAAATCAGAATGAAACTGCTACGTACTGGGTGAAAGCCAATTATTTCTGTTCGCCAGCCTTTAGAATGCCTGGGGGGTTGGAGGGGGAGGGGGTGGAGAAAAGAAAAAGGGAATATTTATTGAAAGTTAACTTCAAGATACTATTTGTATAGCCCTTCTAATACAACAGAACGGACTGATAAAGAATGACACATTCAATATATAATGTCTGAGATAAGTACAAATATTCCTAAGGTAATATATGTAATTGGGGTCATATTCCCAAACAACTGTCTCTATGTCCCCAAGATCAACCCACTTTCAAATTTCTGTTGCTTTTTCTTGATTAATATTCCAAATTCTTCTCTCACTCACCATTAAAATTCCTGCCCAAGGCAACACAGTCACTCACCCTAATACTCTCTCTGTTCACATCAGCATGACCAAAAGGGTGCTCCAAAATTCATCACCAGGCTTTCTAGTCATATAATTCCTAAATTGCTATCTTTCCTCTTATATAAAATTGAACCTTCCCTTTGAAGCCCTACATGGATTTTGTCCCAAGAGAGCACAAGTTATCTCTTGTGCTCTCTGTTACGTCTTTCGCCTTTTCTGCTCCTGACACTCTTCCAAAACACTGCAGCTGCACAGACATAAGCAAGGCAGAATCTGACCTGCAGAAACATTGCCACCAAGCAACAAGGCTTAAATTTCTTCATTAAAAGGATCATGGTGTGATTCCCAGTTAACATGTTGCCTTTACAGAGGTGGACACTTGAAAATTTTTTTGTTTCATTGTAAAGGAACAGTTGATGTAGAAGTTGCTGAGATGCTGTCATTTTACAAAATTATTTTCACCAGGATAAAATGAAGTATAAAAGTATGGTTACCTCTGTGAGCTTTCGATGCTTAATTTTTGCCCATTTGATCAATAGACTGCATTATTGCAGGCTGCATGAGGCTTCTTTAATTTCCCAGTAAAAAGGCAGTCATATCACAGGAGAACTATGTCACTATTATTTCTGCAGAATTTCCTTTTAATGTAATCATATAAAAAATAAATTGTGAAAATTCTATGCTGCCAGAGATAACAACTCTCTTGTCAAGCTTTCAGAAATGTTACCCATAGACAGAAAGAAAAAAAAAAAAAACAAACCTAGTCTAATTTTTAATGAAGAGTGGTAGGAAATGGTGAATATTTTTATTTTTTAAAGTCTATTTATATTTGTAAATGTAAAAATCTCTTACTTTGATCAACATGGTCCTGTTGATATATCATCTATAAGATTCTTAACTGGTAGAAATTAACTTAGCTAAATGAGTGTAACAGGACTGCATTTTTTCATTTTAGTTGTATAACTTAAAACAAAAACATGAATGTAGAAGGAATGCCAAATTTCATTATACTAGCACTGTTTGGATATATCTGTTGAAATTAGGAGCTAAACCCTAATTGTAGGCATGGAGGGAAGTCTAGAGCCTTCACAGACAATGTTCTGGTGTTAATGAAACATCTCTTGGAGTATGTATGACCAGTAAAATCCTTTCATATGAGGTTTCAACTGCCCTGATTATGATTGCAGAAAATACGAGTAGCTTGATCAAATGAATAGTTGATGCATTACAAATATTTTTATAAAGGATAAGCAACAAAGTCTTCTAGGTCCATTATCATATCTACAATCAATTAGACAAACTCTATCAGCTAAATTGCTGGCTGTCTCTTGGATTAGTTGCTTAGACAAGTTTATAGGCTTTGCAAACTTGACGTGTAAGCATTGATAAAATGCCCCAAGAGAAAGACTATGGCAAGCTTTGAAAAGGTGAACCTAGAAACATCAACATGTAACTGTTTTAAGTAAATACTGAGTTTCCATTGTAGCAGCTGCAACAATGACATTAACCCAGTGCCTAGGTGTTACAGGATGCCCATGGGGGATGCTAAACTGGTTTCTGGGAAGTTATATATTTCCCCTAGAACTTTTTTTGAAATCATTGTAGCTTCTGAGGTGAGCCCGGTGAAGCATATCACTGAGCAAGAGGGCTTTGAAGGTGAACAAGAGGCAGTGAAGCTCAGGTCTGAAGTGAGAACATGGCTATGGACACGTAATCATTGTCCTGCTGGGAAAGCTCAGATATCTATATCATGTGCGGATGGAGCAATTTGCCAGCTGAGTGCTTTTTCTTTCTATAAGCCACTTGGATCATTATTCTTCTGGAAGGCTTAGTAGGAAGCCTTCTTAGGAAACCTCCTCAGTTTTGTTTTCCTAACTGTTTCTTTGCTCACATAGGCTTTCCCCTAGATGAGGATGATAAAAACCATAAACCTCCCTACAGACTTATTCCTAAAGTAAACAAATAAAGAAGAACAATATTGTCAAACAGGCATCTAGGAATTGGACAGTTGATACTGGAATTAGCTCACAGCCATCTGTCTTTGAAAGGAAGAATTGGCTGGCAGTTCAGCTCTAAAAGAAACAAACAATTCTGGGTATTTCCCCCTCACCTTTTATTTTTTATCTGTAGGCACAGGAAAAAAAAATCATAATCAGTTAATTTTGACTATATTGAAGAAATCTGTTTCTCACTGTATCTCCAAGGAATTAAAAGATCACAGAAGTTTAAATTCATATTGAGATGCCTCCTGTTTTACTTGCAATTTTTCATAATGACTGTTTATGACTTAAGCCTTTTTTTATTATAGACTGTGACATGCTCTCAGGCCTATACTGTCCCCTTCTTCCAGAGAAAGTGGATGAAAATCTCTGTAAAATTATCCCCCTTCAGAGGAAAATGCCTGACTCTGTGGAGTGAGCAGACATGAAGAAGGGATTGACTATGTAGCCATGGGCAACACAGCACTCATCATGCCCAACCCAGTCACTGGAGTCTCTTCATCAGTGTTACTCATTACTAAGGTATTGCCAGTTTACCTAACTCCAGCCTTTATCTTCCTCATGCCTCCCGAGGGAAGGAAGCAGTATGGTATGGAAGACGTCAGGGCCATTGTGTGATTGGCATGCTCAACTCAGCCTGTGCTGTCCATGGCCGGTGCCTCGCCTTGGCTGCAGATGCTTGTGAGGCTGGCTCGAAGGTGCTCCTCTCCTGGGCTGAGAGCTTGCTCCTCTGCTTTTTTCTTGATGCCTCTTGGAAGCAAATCTGACATTTGATAAAAAAATCAAACTCATTGCTCTGTATCCGCCTTTTCAGGTCATACACTAATTGCACACAACATTCTTCAGACGTCAGGCCTTAAGCAGGGATTAAGGAAATCAAAATATTTTTTACTGACTTCACTGGTTTAAGGCTGGACTCCTCACTTTGGTTACAAACACCTCAGGTGGACTGTGGAAGTAATAAAGCCTTCAGTGTAGTGTGTGATAATTTCTCTTTATTTGTGTGTGGTATTTTTTTCAGTGATGTTGGGTTTTGTGGTTTTTTTGTTTTTTTTTTTTCCATTCAACCTGCACATCACTTAGATTGCTTGAAGCCATTATACTTGATGATTTCTTTGCAAAATGAAGTGGAAAAACATATTCAGTCAAGGCCAGCCTCTGAAGAAACCCATTGTTTGCAGTGGCTCAATTTAATTTGAAACATATCACATCAGTTTCTATTGTTAAGTTTAGTATTTCAGCACTATGGATCCTGATGAGATGAAATTGCATTTTCATTGTAAAATCAGGTTTAACTCTTTGAGCAGGACACTGGTGAGGGATTCTATTATTTCATCATGTGTATTGCAAAGAAAAGAGCATGCATTGCCACACAATAATAGCTTGCATACAGCAAGGTTTTTCTGTTGGGTTTTGGTTCATTTTTTTCTTTCACTATATGTTTGTGTGTGAGTTTGGGTCATAAAATGCCAGTGTCTCTAAGTTTTAAGCTCCCTAAGTTTTCCAGTGAACTTGAATGTACAAAATGGTTAATATGCTCCTTTGAAGTGCTACATTATATTCATAGACTCTGTAGCTAAATGTTGTTGATCATTTAAGTTCAGTGCAATTAGCTGTCCTTCAAAATATAATCTGTGGCTGTTTGATCAGAATGCCAGGAGTTGAAGGATGCAAGAACATCCTCTATACCCACCAGATGTACTTACACATTCTGCAGCAGACATATCATTTCAGGCTTTGATTTGGAAAAATATTCCTAAGAAAGAAAACTCGAAACATCTAGTTAAAAAACCACTGGCCTAAGGAGAAGTATGAGTTCATATCTTGACATTTGCATAAAAGTATGTTTAAGTGTGTATATTTTCCCAAATCATGGCTTTAGATTTATTCCTACTACAGTGCATCAACTGAATCAATGTTAGGTGCTGTCATGGTTTAACCCCAGCCAGCAACTAAGCACCATGCAGCTGATCGCTCATTCCCCCCTGGTGGGAGACAATTGAAAGAGTAAAACTGCAAAAACTCATATGATGAGATAAAGACAGTTTAATAGGTAAAGCAAAAGCCACATGTGTAAGAAAAACAAAACAAGGAATTAATTTGCTACTTCCCACAGGCAGGCAGGTGTTCAGCCATCCCCAGGACAGGAGGACTCCATCATGTGTAATGGTTACCTGGGAAGACAAACCACTATAACACCAACATTCCTCCCTTCTCTTCTTCCCCCCAGTTTTATATGCTGGACATTATGCCAGATGGTATGGAATAATCCTCTGGTCAGTTGGAGTCAGCTGTCTCAGCTGTGTCCCCTCCCAACTTCTTGTGCACCCCCAGCATAGTCACTGGTGGGGTGGGATGAGAAGCAGAAAAGGCCTTGACTCTGTGTAAGCCACTGCTCAGCGATAACTAAAACATCCCTGTATTATCAACACCAATTTCCACACAACTCCAAAACATAGACCCACACTAGCAGTTATGAGGAAAACTATCCTAGACAAAACCAAGAAAGACTTGTGACGCCCAGTAATCCCTTTAATAATTCCAGCTTGCCAATTAATTAGGTTTGCAAACATCTTGAAACATTACATGGCTTAGATTTCTTTAAAACTGCAGAATGGTCAGTCAGGTTTTCCAACACAAACATGCTTTCAGCTGCAAAATAGGAATTTATTTGTTTACATACAATTTAAAATTGAGGTTTCACAGATTTGAATGCTGATAATGTTTTTTCTATAGGTAAAACTTCTGAAAGGTTAATAAGCCATTTGTTCTGCATGGGAACCCAGATATTTTATTTTATTTTATTTTATTTTAGTTTAGTTTAGTTTAGTTTAGTTTAGTTTAGTTTATTTTTTTAATGTAATTACATGAGCCACAAAATATATTCAGATATTAGCAACATGGTTCTGTGATA